>APFE030299511.1:360387-387865 GCA_000404065.3 Pinus taeda
TAGTATATCATCAAAAAATACTAACACAAATTTTCTAAGGAAGGGTTTGAAAATGGAATTCATGAAACCTTGAAATTTTGAAGGTGCATTAGTAAGGCCAAAAGGCATGACCAAAAATTCATAATGACCCTCATGAGTTCTAAATGCTGTTTTTGGAATGTTTTCAGTCTTCATTATTATTTGATGATATCCTGAATGAAGATCCAACTTGGTGAAGTAAATTGATCCATGCAATTCATCCAATAATTCATCAATGACAGCAGTGGGAAATTTATCTTTAATAGTGAGCTTGTTGAGCTCCCTATAATCTGGACACATGCACCATGATCCATCCTTCTTGTGAACCAATACTACTGGAGTAGAGAAAGAACTTTGACTAGGTTGAATTATACTAGCCTTTAGCATTTATTCAACCATATGTTCAATTTCACTCTTTTGGACATAGGGATATGTGTAAGGCTTGATGTTTGGAGGAACACTTCTTGGAATCAAATTGATAGCATGATCATGATCATGAATAGATAGGAGGCCTTTAGGAGTCTCAAATACCTTGGAATGATTGTCCAAGACTTTTTGGAGATATGGAGAAATGGATGATTTTGATGTGGGAACCTCTAGTGAACATAATTGTGCAATTATGCCTCATCGTTCTTTCTTTAGAAGCTTTGTCTTTCCGTTAGAGCTGATTATCTTTCCTGGTTTCCCTGTGATACCCCTTAATTCAACTTCCTTTCCTTTTGCAGAGAATTTTATGAAAAGTTCTTGAAAATTAAAAGCTATTGTACCCAAGGATTATAGTCATTGGACTCCTAGTACAACATCAATACTACCCATTGGAATGGAAAGAATTAGGCTATTCAATACATATTATCCCATGGATAGCTTGATATTATGGTAATTTCCCGGGAAATTTATGGTTCCTCCACTTGCAACCATCACTTGACACTCTAGTGTTGGATATAGGAAGAAATTCAATTCCTTGGCTATCTTACAATAAATAAAATTATGGGTACTTCCCGAATCAATCAACACTATTACCTTTTTCTTCTTGATATGCCCTTCTATTTTGATAGTTTGAGGAGTGGTAATTCTAGCCAATGCGTTACAAGATATGGTCAGATTCATTTCTTCTTTTACTATGGTTTGTTCCTGGTGTATATCCTCTTCTTTTGATATTTCTTGTTCCTTTTCGTACTCGTCTTCATAATCTATGTAAAATAATTTCTTCTCAACACACTTATGACCTTTAGTGTATTTGCTATCACAACCATAACAAAGCCATTTTGCTCTTTTTTCTTCCAATTATTGTGGTGTAAACCTTGTAGGTTGTGGATGGCTAGGGGTAGCAACACTTCCATCTTTATGATTGTGAGTGGTAGGCTTCCTTGTTGCCATAATTTTTCTTGCCAACTTGAATGCCTTCTCCAATGAATTTGGTTCCTAAAGGCGAACCTCATGTTGGATGTTATCTTTTAAAGTCCCTATGAACACATCAATCCTATGCTCCTCTAGAATATCGTTTACCCTTATATTCAATTTTTGGAAGTCCTCAATGTGACCCTTTGTTTGAGATTTATCAATTGGCTAAAAAAGTGTTTCTTTTTGTATCCTCATAATGTGCTATCATTCCATCTGTAAAAATATCCCAAGTGACAATTTGTTTACAAGAGAAAAGTCATTGATACCATATAAACTGATTTGGTTCCAAATACAAAGTTGCAATGCGTACCTTTTGTGCGTTTTTCACATTATGGAGATCGAAAAATTGCTCCATCTGTAGTATCCATGTTCCAGGAACCTTGCCATCAAACTTCCTCATATCGATCTTTGGAACATGGTGGTTCTTCGATCCAATGTTAGAGTCTATGAAATCATGATTAATATTTATTTTGTTCTCATAATGAGTTTCCTTTACTACCCTTTTGCCATTAGTAAGCATTTCTTGTAGAAACTTTGCCAAATATGTCTTCAAATATTCCATGCTTGTCTTCAAATCTGTCTTCAAATCGTCCATCTTAGCTTCCATGCCGTCCATCTTATCTTCCACGTCATTCATCCTAGCTTCTATGCCTTTCTTTAAACTATCCATCTTATATTCCACATCTTTCTTTAAACCATCCATCTTAGCTTCTATTTCTTTCTTTAAACCATCCATCTTAGATTCTATTACATTTTGTGCGAGTGACATTTGTTGCACTTAGTCTTGTAGTTTTTGTATATCATGTTGCATTTCTTCCTCTTCTTCATGGGTCATGCTAGCGCTTTCAAGTTGCTTACTAGGTGTTTCCATTTTATTTCTTCAGGGCATCAATTATCGATAATAATGCTTCACTATGCCCTTTGAATTTCTTCAAACTAATTTTTCAAACCAAACTTATGAATTTTTCTTAAAAAAACTACACACTTTTTTTTCACTTTGTAGGAGCTTGATATTGAATCTGATGTATTTCTGTAATTTTGGATCTCCAAGGTCTAAAATTTCTTCCTGTGGTAACTCTATGAGTAATATTTCTAACTCCACAATTCTGATCAAGATTGGATTCTTCAATGAAGAGTTATGTCAAATCTCCCACAATGACCTAAGTATAGACTTGTTCAGTAGAGCGAACCTGTACAACATGCCGCAGGTCACTGTTTCAACCTTTGGTCCTGAAAATGGTACCCAAAAAACTATAGTCCTTCCTCTTTTTGTAACTTCTTACGAAAATTCAATCTAATGCTTAGAGAGAAAGTTATGATGATTTTCCCAATGTGACCTGTTTGGAATGTAATTCGGGGGTCTACAGAAACCCTAACTTCCTCAGATTATATCTCCGAAAATATAGCGAGACATGATCTGAAATTCGGAGACGAGGTTCAGAACGATTTTTTCTCAAATGGGTTTTTGTTTTAGCTTCTGAAACTTCTTAGAGAAAGCGTTATAGCGAACATTTCACGATGATATGTTTTGGATGAAATTCTAGAGCTTGCAAAAACCCTTACTTTCTCAAATCATATATCCGAAAATATAGTGAGATAAGATATGAAAATTGGATTCAAGCTTTAACAAGATTTTGTCTCAAATGTTTTTTTTTTTTTTTCATTTCTGAAACATCGCAGAAAAAAAGTTATAGCGAAAATTCGATGATGACCTGTTTGGAGTAGCGAAACCCTAGTATCCAAAGCTCTGATACCAAATGTTATGAAACCACCTCACAAAAAGATAGAAAAGATAGATCAACGCCTTAGAATTTAGCCTCTTCAAGGGGGAAACCTCCTTTACATTACACAAATGAACAATTCTTGGATGATACAAATGACAAAACCTCTTGTCCATATACAAGAGTCTAAGGGGTCACAATATAACCAAGCCAACCTAACAATAATAATATAAAGGCACAAAAATAACAATAGTGGGATTCTATGGGGCACAATAATAACAATAAGGGATACAATGACAATAGTAATGTGGGAATTACTAGTATTATAGGGACCAAAAAACCCAAAAAAATTCTCCACACACTGTTGAAATCATCATGATGAGGATAATCTAATGGAGAGGGTCTCCAAGACAACTTTAATGATATGATACTTTAAAATCTCCAACAACTGTAGGGTGTCTTCATCATCCAAGGAAATTAGACCCTAGAACTAGGGTTTCATCATTGCATCATCTTGACATCAGGATACATCAAAGTACATTATCCTATCACATCAATGATTTCCAAGTACCATCACATTAATGATAATATCTATTCTCACTCTACATATTGCATCTATTACATTTGCACCTGCTTTGACATCAATGACAACATAGTCAACATTATCCATGAGTTTATCAATGCTTTTGTTTTTCTTGAATATGAATGAAGCTATCATCCATGTATCATATTCAAGTGGATTCTATTTCCACTTGATAAATTATTGAAGATACTTCTTGTCCATAGTCTTCTTCACCACCTTCTTGTCTACGATTGAATTAATTTCCTTTCGTTGTGCTTTAAGTAGTTATTATTCCTAGTTTATAATCTAATTGACATTAGATTCAAGTGTATTTGTTGAGTCTTTTTCTCCCTTGAAAGGGTACAAGTGTGAAATATTGACAATAAGAGAGATTCCAATGTCATTTGAAAGCTCTATCTCTTAGGAATTTGAAAATATTTCTCAATACCTTACAAGGTCCATTTTTTTTAGTTTCAAATTTTTATACTCCCTATTGAGAATTTTTTATGTAAGAATAAAATATGCAACCTAATAAATTACCTCTTTCCTCTTTAAATATTCTCTTTTCTCATATATGCTTGCATTCATTGCAAGTTGTTGTTTGAATTTTTCATGCAACTCTTGCATGGTTGTTGTAGACTCTTCTCCATCAATGCTTCTTATCTCTTGCTTACCCAAATGTCTCAACTCATAAACAACCCTTTGATGAATACCATACACAATCTAAAATGGGATAAGACCTATGCTTTTTTTTGGTGAAGTTGTTCGACATAGTGTTGTCATTGATGGAAACTAGTGTCATTAATGTCAAAGGGGAAGCAATAATGTCATTCATGAATCAAGGGAAGCAACACGATAGTATGATCTCTTGTATGCCCTCATCAGGTGAACTCAAAGTGGGTGTCATTGATGTCAAAGGGGAAGTATAAGGAAGTAATAGTTTCATTCATGAATTAAAGGAAGTGGCATGATAGTCCGATCTATTGAATGCCCTCATCAAGTGAAGTTAGAATGGTATAATTGTTTTTGAGTTTTTTCTCCAAGATATGATGATTAAATGATATATGGATGGTATGGTTAGATATTACTCTTTGAGACCTTCCCAATGGTATATCATACTTACAAAAATTCCTCCTAATGAGAATTTATGATTGTTTAAAGTTGGCACCCGCAATGAGGATAAAAAGACCAAATTTATTTGGAAAGATTTTTTTTTTTGCTGTTGTTAAAAATCACACATATTAAAAGTGGATATATGAGCTTGTGGTGAATATACATTGGATATCAAAAAAAATTGTCCATGGTTTAATCTATTAAAGTTTGATCATCTTTTGGAGAATGTAACCATTGAAATTCTCATCAATGACAGATGAAGTGTCAATAATTCTTAAGTTTAACAAGTGTTTGTCCCTTCATGTTGGTCTAGTCCTATAATGACATGTGTCAAGAGTCTATTGGACCCCTTAGTCAGATGCCATGTGGACCCTCCTTGCATAATCGACTATGATGTGGAAACCCTAACGTGGATGTTGAATTGAAAAATTACATGTGGATAGGTATCGATAGTGACACATAGTGATTTTTGGTTGGCCTAAGATGGTGACATGGTATTGAAGGATGACATGGCAAGTGATGATGATGTGGCATCTTGTCATGTTTCCACGTGGCTTTCTGGTATGGAACTTTCAACTAGGTAATAAGGGAAAATATTTGTGACAAGTGACCCACTTAGAATGTGTCATGTGGCATGTATGATGTCAACACTCGAGTGTCTAATGACCCTTAGATCCCTGAAATTTGATGTAGTCCCATGAATAGGCCTGTTCCCCTAAGGGGGCTATTTTTGTGCATATATTGGTCACGTGGCTTGTGGCTTAAATGCATTTGAGAGGAATGTGGAGAATCAAGTGAAGGTTTTTCCTTCATGGCTATTATGAGGAAAGAAACTTGGGTGGTTGCAGGGTCAAAATTTTGTGGATCGCCCTGCTCATGACATGGATAATGTAGTTCATTTAATTAGTTGATCTGGTCCTAGTTGTGACAATATTTTTGGCCTAAAATAGAGAGCACGACTTGCATGATTGGTTGTTGATTCGTTTGATTGGCTTGACCCTTGTATTGATGTGGAGAGTGTGACTCATTTTATTTGTTGTTGATTTGTTCGATTAGTATGGACCTAGCCCTAACATGGGAATTGTAGTTCATTTTGATTGTCTTGGCCTTGGTCCTGACATGGAAAGCGTAGTTTATTTTGATTGGCCTGGCCCTGGTCCTCACGTGGAGAGAACAATTCATTTTGATTGGTTGGTCTGGCCCTGGTCATGACAATGAAAACACTTTTATTGGTTTATAGACCTGGCCCCAATTGTGAGGTGGTAAGATTAGTCTAACGTGGTAGTATGGTTAGGCAATGACCTCAAGGTAAGATCAAATAAACTCAGTATTTCAGTCCTATATGAATAATGTAATAACATAATTGGTGCACTGTATAGTGGCACCTTTGTGAGGTCAAGGGTTTGAGCTTGCTTGATTATTTTTATTAATAAACTCAGTATTTCAGTCCTATATGAATAATGTAATAACATAATTGGTGCACTGTATAGTGGCACCTTTGTGAGGTCAAGGGTTTGAGCTTGCTTGATTATTTTTATTAATATTTTTTCCAATGGAAAAGCCATTTTTTCGAATGATTAATCCAAATGAAGGTGAAAATTTTGTATAATAACTGCGAAATTTTATGCATTTTGTAGAACGTTTGTCGAAAATAACCATTTTGTAGAACATTTAATTTTTCTAATGTTTTATGGGTCACATTGAGTGCAAATAGATTCTTGAAAAGGGATTTTTGGTTGAATTATTTTGTAATTTGATAAAGAGAACTTGCAAGCAGTTGTTGAGATCAATGAGGTCATTATTATTGGCAATATGAGTATGTGAACAGGTTTTTAACAGAAAATTTTATTTAGATATGATTTAAGCTTGTGGATCTAGTCTAAAATACTGTGAAAAGTGGTCCACACCAAGTTGAAGAAGTAGGTGGGGGCCTCTAGTTGGTGCCTCAATAAGGTTGAAGCCTACAACAAGTTGAAGTAAGTACATTTTGAAGGTTGGTTCCTTAATCAAGTTGTATCCTATTTCAAATGGGTGCTTACACATTTTGGGGGTTGGTGTCTGCAAATTTTCTTTTGGGGTTGGTTCCTCCAACATATTAGAGCCTGTAAATATATGGAATTGTAACAACCCCAGGTTGATTTTCTATGTAAATAAATTAAACCAAGGTCACGAGACACATATTCCAAGCTAAATGGAGGGAAAAAATTATAGTGGGCATCACTTTTGGTTTATTATTGGCTATGGAAATTAGCAATGGCATTGTTCAAGGCAAAAAGAAATAAATGATAATTTAATATGAGAAATAAATGAAAATAGGAGAAAAGGGAGATGAGGAGACACAAATATGCATGCAAGGGAAGATGAAGGAAAATGAAGGAAAAAGGAAAGCAAAAGTAAACAAAAGGAGAGGGAGAAAATTCTATGTCTCTCTTATCTACTCTTAGTTTCTCTTACACTCTTATGCACTTAGAGCATTCTAGCATTCACTTGGACTTGGAGAGAGAAAGCACTTGGACAGAAGAAAAGAAGAAAAGGAATTTGTGGGAAGCTAAAGAGAAGGTTGGAAAACAAGCTACAATAGGAGAACATTGTAGGTAACAATTTTCATGTGTGATTTCATTTTTGAGATTTGAATGCATGGTACATGTATTTGGTTTATTTGCTCTCATTGGCATGGGATTTTCTCGGATTGAGAGTGGTTTCATTCTTTCCATTCCATTTCCTGGATAGCCATGGTGTAGTGGGTTCCATGTTGTGATTAAGCTTTGGATGGTTGGTAGACTTTGGATCCTAGTGAGGTAGTCACAGGAAAATTCCCAAAGGTCAAGGGGATATGGGATTTCTCGTAGAACTCTTAAAGGATGAGAGGAGATAGGAAAATTCCTATGGGCATGGTGAAGAAATTCATAGGCATCCAAGCTTGTTTGGTGTTAATGATTTTTGGATTGTTTTAGGTGAAATCATTATGTTTGAAGTTTGAGTTGGTCTGGCGTTTGGAAGCCTTGGTTGGTTCTATTTTGGTTTAACCCATATGACCCCACATTCATGCTTGGAATATGACATGAGGGTGATTGGTTGAAAGAGAGATTTGGTTAAGCTCAATCTATGGTCAGGTGGTACAAGGAAGTCCCTGATTTGGTTGGCTTTATGCATATGTCATTATGTGTTACTTCTTATTGAGATCAATGAGCACTTGTATGGGTTGTGTTGATTTTATGACTGGTTTGTAATGGATTCATTCTGGTTAAATGTTGGCTATAGGCATGATACATTCTATTGTATAATGTGCTCTTGTTATGGATCTTTCTTATGGCTTGATAAGTTATTGAATGGTATATGAATGCATGGGATAACAAGTGTTGTTGCAGCTAGTTGGGAGGGCAGTGAGCCTTCTTAATGATTCCCTAATGATGTTAAGAAGACATTGAACATATATGCATTCATGACATGTAGATTATCATGTTTACCATGTGTTTGATGAAATGTTTAGCATGTTCTTGGTCATTTATGAGAAATACCTAACTTAATATTCATATTACTGATTTATTATCATCTTAGATTTAGTTTTGGAAAGTTATAGGTCATTCTGAGTAGCTAGCCTATAGCTAGCCTTGAAAATTTGTATCTGGGTTGCTAGCTACACTCTTTGATCTGAGATATTTTAGCTGTAACCGCATGGAGGAAGGCCTTGTTGGAAATAATACTAAGAGGGGGTGGAGGTGAATCAATATTTTAAAATCACTTCAACTTTTCAATTTATTATTCTGATTTATGTACACTAATGTCATTAAAGAAACTAATGTATGTACGTGACCGTGATGAATACACACAACGTATACTCAGTTAACTACTTTTCTTATATTTCATCATATGTTCATCTTCTAACCAATTTGTCATTACTTCATTATTCATTCATTAAAAATAAACCATGAGTAGTAAATAATAGATAGATCATCAATGCACAAGGAACATATCAGTACACATCATACCATAGATCAAAATGTATATGCTACTGTTACAAATCATACATGCATATGTATGTGTTTCCACTGAGGAATATTTGTGTATAGATCTCAAATCATTCACTGCTAAGATTTCTGTCTAGCTGAATCACTTGGTCAATTAATAAGTACTAAATCATAGCATATACATCAATACTAACTTACTGAAAACCCAATCATAATCTTGCACTATCACTAATCAATACACAAAGTCTTATTTTGTAGGTTTTAACTCTGTATATAAATTACCTGCATATGAAATCTAAAAACAGAAAATAAACAATGACAAGAGCATAAAACATAAAACAGATATACACAGAGATTTTCCCCTGGATCCCAAAACCGGGACTGCTAGATTAATTTTTCACTATGTTCCTTCAGTGTTACTAAATATATATATATTATGCTGGGTGTATATAATTTTTCCACGACTAGCCTACGTAGTTAAACTAGGGGTTGGGGAAGCCCCCCCTTTGTTTGCAACGATTGCATAGCCGGGGGAGGTCATAGGGGGGTCTGGAGGGGAGTAAGTAACCCCCTCTATGGGTTCGGGGTAACGCCCTGAAAATTTTTGTTTTTTGGACCCTATATTAGGTTGCGTGGACCTACCTATGGTTTTGTGCATGATTTTCTCACATATTTTGGGATGGGATGGTTTTCGGTCCATGGTATTGGATGCTTCAACATGTATAAATATTTATTGTAACATTGAAAGGAACATAATGAAAAATCAAGCTGGTAGTCCCGGTTTTTGGATCTAAGGGAAAATCTCTATGTATATGTGTTTTATGTGTTATGCTCTCGCATTGTTTATTTTCTGTGTTTTTAGAATTCATATGTAGGTAATTTTTGTACGGGGTAAAAACCTACATTTGGTATTAGAGTTGTTTTGGCTTCAATGGGATGCCTTTGTTGCCGAGGAGTTTCGCTCGGGTCTGTGGTAGACCCTATTTAGTGGGAGATCTGCGAGATCAATTCTGGTGGTGAAAGAAGATGGCGAGCAGTGGAAAGATAGAGATCAAGAAATTTAATGGTCATAGTTTTGAGTTATGGAAACTCATGATGGAGGATCTATTGGTGGATAAAGATTAGTGGATCATGGTAGATCTGGGTACTAAACCAACGGGAGTGTCTGATGAAGAATGGAAGAAGTTGGATCAGAAGCAAAGAGCACAATACGATTGTGTGTCTCAGATTTAGTATTGCTAAATGTATCAGGGGAAGCTATGATGAAGGCTTTGTGGGATAAGTTAGGGACTTTGTACCAATATAAGTCTTTGGTGAATAAACTGTTCCTGCAGAAAAAGTTGTATAACCTGAGGATGAAAGATGGAGACTTGGTGAGAGAGCATATGGACGAATTTAATACTGTGGTAAGTCAGTTATTATCTGTTGGTACTAAAATTTCAAATGAAGATAAGTGCATCAGTTTGTTGTGTTCTCTACCAGATTCATGGGATAGTCTGGTTATTGCAATAAGTAGTAATACAACTACATTGCAGTTTGATGAAATAGTCTCATCCTTGCTAACGGAGGAGATGAGACTAAAAAATATGAAGAGTCAGAATGATGATGCCTTGTTTGTATGAGGACGGTCCTAGAACAGAAACAAAAATAAGTCATCGAGTGGGATATCTAAATCTAGAGGGGGATCTAAATCTCCAGGAAAACCTGTAAAGGTGGTGTACTGGAAATGTGGAAAGGAAGGGCACTACAAAAGGGATTGTAAATCTAAAGCTCCTGATAAAGGAAAGGGATCTTATGATGTTCCTTCTGCAGAGGTGAAAACCACCTCAGATGAAGGTGGGGATGTGTACTTGGTTTCTTCTAGTACACATGTAGATAATGAGGCATGGTTGATTGACTCAGGTGCATCCTTTCAATTTTCTCCCCATAGAGAGTGGTTCTGCGAGTATGAGAAATATGATGGTGGTGATGTCTTCTTGGGGGGTGACAAGAAGGCTAGAATCATTGGTCATGGAAAAGTAAAGTTGAAGTTGCAAGGTGGAATGGTTAGAACACTTCTGAGTGTTCTGCATGTTCCTGCATTAGCCAGAATTCTGATTTCTATAAGAAAGTTGGATGATGTAGGTGTAAAACCAGTGTTCGAGAAGGATACTTGCAAGATGGTTTGCGAGGCACTGGTATTGATGTGGGGAGTTCGAATTGGAACTCTGTACAGATGAAAAGTAGCACTGTTGTTGATGGGTGCAACAATTCTATGCTTCTTGAAAGTGGAGCAAAAAATCTAGTGGTCTCTCGAGAGAAGACCATGCTGTGACATCAAAGGCTTGGACATATTAGAGAGAAGGGCCTTTGAATACTTCATGGTAAAGGTATGGTAGAAGGTATGAGTAATAGTTCTCTAGATTTTGATTTCTATGAAAATTGTGTATATGGGAAGCAAAATCGGGTGAGTTTCCCCTCTGGTGGTAAGAGGGCGAAATAGATATGAAAACTTGTGCACAATGATGTGTTTGGACCTATGAAGGTTCCATCACTGGGTACTTCTGTGTACTATTTATCATTTATAGATGAATTCTTAAGGAATACATGGATATATTTCCTTAAGAAGAAATCTAAAGTCTTTGACAGGTTTAAAGAATTTAAGGCTCTGGTGGAAATCCAGGCAGAGAAGAAAATAAAGGTGTTGAGGATAGATAACAGTGGAGAGTTTTGTAGCAAGGAATTTGAAGAATTCTACAAAAAGTGTGGTATAGCATGGAAGAAGACTACTCCATACACACCTGAAAAAAATGGAGTTGCAGAAAGAATGAACAAGATGTTGATGGAAAGTGGAAGAAGCATGCTTAGTGGTACCAGGTTAAGATAGGAATTCTGGGCAAAGGCGGTGGAGACAACATGTTACTTGGTCAACAAATCACCTTCATTAGCATTGGAGGGTAAGACTCCACAAGAGGTATGGACTGGTAATAAACCCTCTTTTTCATATCTAAAGGTATTTGGATGTGATGCATATGTACATGTTCCAAAGGAGAAAAGAACCAAGTTGGATAGTAAATCTGAAAAGTGCATCTTTATTGGGTATAAGGATGGTTTAAAGGGTTATAAATTTTGGAACCCTATAACAAGGAAGGTTATGTACAACTGAGATGTGGTGTTCAGAGAGGTGAAAGATGTTATTAAACATGATGTCAAACCAAAGGAACCTAAGAAGATAGAGTTTGATCTTAAGCAGGAAGAATTAGACTCTACAGCAAAGGACGAATCAGAAGATGAAGAGCCACAAACTCCGGGTGTGAGAAGACCAGTTCGAGAAATGTGGCAGCCAGAAAGGTATAGTCCATCTACTTTCTGTTCAAATTTTGCTTTATCTGTTACTGATGATGATCCCAAATCTGAGAAGGAAGTAGTAGATTCAGATGATGAAAAACTCTGGAAAGAGACCATGGTTGATGAAATGGCATCTTTTCACAAAAATGAGGCTTGGGATCTTGTAGAGTTGCCGGTTGGAAGGAAACCCATTGGCAGCAAATGGGTGTTTAAGAAGAAGACAAATGCAAAAGGAAAGGTGGAGAAATACAAAGCTCGGTTGGTAGCAAAAGGTTATTTTAAGGTGCCAGGAATTGATTTTGGTGATATTCTTTCTCCTCTTGCCAAGGTAGCTTCTATTAGATTACTTTTATCTGTTGCTGCTGCTTTTGACTTTGATGTAAAACAGATGGATGTGAAGACAACATTTCTTCACGGGGATCTAGAAGAGGAGATCTACATGAAGCAACCTGAAGGTTTTTTGGTGAATGGTAAGAAATAAATGGTATGAAAGTTAAAGAAGTTTTTGTATGGGTTAAAATAGTAACCAAGGATGTGGTATCATAAATTTGATACATTTATACGGGGACTTATCTTCAACAGAAGCAAAGTAGATCACTGTGTGTATTTCAAATTGATTGGTCACTGTGTTATTTATCTGGTCTTGTATGTGGATGACATGTTGCTAGTTGGAAATGAAAAAGAAATTATCCAGGATTTGAAGACCCAATTGTCCTCCAAATTCGACATGAAAGATCTTGGTGTTGCAAACTATATTTTGGGCATGGAAATTAAAAGAGACTAGGAAAAGAGGAAGCTCTGGTTAAACCAGAGGAAGTATGTCGAGACAATACTGTAGAGGTTTAATATGCAGGATAGTAAACCAGTGAGGGTTCTTATTCCTATAGGTGTGAGGTTATCTACTGAACAATGTCCCAAGACACAAGAAGAGGAAGAGGACATGTCCCATGTTACATATGCAATTACAGTTGGTAGCTTGATGTATGCAATGGTCTGTACTAGACTAGACATTGCACATGCAGTGGGAGTATTGAGCAGGTTTATGTCAAAACCAAGGAAGGAGCATAGGATAGCAGTGAAGTGGGTTTTCAAGTATTTGCGGGGCACTAGTGATTATGGTTTGTGCTACCAAGGAAGATCAGGATTGGATAGAGTGTTGGATATTCGTGGCTTTGTTGATGTAGACTGGGCTGGAGATCTAGATCAGAGAAGATCTACAAGTGGGTATGTGTTTAACCTATTTGGAGGTGTAGTCAGTTGGATGAGTAAGAAACAATCTGTAGTGGCACTATCAACTATAGAGGTAGAATACATGGCAGCCACTCATGCAAGAAATGAAGCAGTTTGGTTGCAGCGATTGTGTTCAAATATGGGGTTAGTATAGGAAGCTATAAGGATAGATTGTGATAGCCAAAGTGAAATTTTCTTGGCAAATAACCCTGCATATCATTCAAATACAAAGCTCATTCATGTTCAGTATCACTTTGTGAGGGATATGATAGAATAAAAAAAGGTGTTGCTATTAAAGGTGGACACTTTGAAGAATACTGCAGATGCATTGACAAAATTTGTGAGCTATGAGAAGTTCTCTTGGTGTAGAGAAACAATGGGCATTGTAGGGCTGGATAAAGGACCAAGCACTCTTGTGGCCCCCTGTGGAAAGAAAACAACAAGTGGGAGAATGCTGGGTTATGTTATATTCTTTCCATGACTAGCCCACGTAGTTAACCGAGGGGTTAGAGGGGACTAGAGCCCCCCCTTCGTTGCGTCGATTGTGTAGCGAGAGGGTCACAGGGGGTTTGAGGGCTGCAGGTAACCCCCTGGAAAAGTATGTTTTTTGACCCTATATTAGGTTGGGTGGACCTACCTATGTTTTTGTGCATGATTTTCGCACATGGTTTTGGATGCAATGGTTTTTGGTCCATGGTATTGGATGCTTCGACATGTATAAATATGTATTGTAACATTGAAAGGAACATAAAGAAAAATCAAGCTGGTAGTCTCGGTTTTGGGATCCAAGGGAAAATATCTATGTATATGTATTTTATGTGTTATGCTCTTGCATTTCTTATTTTATGTGTTTTCAGAATTCGTAAGCAGGTAATTTCTGTACAGGGTTAAAACCTGCAATATATCGAAGCATCCATAAATCCCAATCCATTAACCTTGGTTTAAAACATAATCATAGTTCCTTTGACCATATCTACAAAATACCATGGATAGAAAACCATCATGCCCAAAACCATGTGAGAAATCCATGCACAATACCATAGGTAGGTCCGCCCACCTAATATAGGTAGTTGTGGAAAGAATATAACACAACCCAACATTCTCCCACTTGTTGTTTTCTTTCCACAGGGGGCCATAGGAGAGCTTAGTCATTGATCCAACACAACAACACCCATTGTTTCTCTACACCAAGAGAACTTCTCGGTGCTCACAGACTTTGTCAATGCATTTGCAATATTCTTCAAAGTGTCCACCTTTACCAACAACACCTTTTTGTCCTCAACCATATCCCTCACAAAGCGATACTAAACATAAATGTGCTTTGTCTTTGAATGATAAGCATGGTTGTTTGCCAAGAAAATTGCACTTTGGCTATCACAGTATATCATTATAGGTCACTGTACTAACCCCATACTTGAACACAATCTCTACAACCAAACTGCTTCCTTGATTGCATGAGTGGTTGCCATGTATTCTACCTTTGTAGTTGAAAGTGCCACTATAGACTGTCTCTTGCTTATCCAACTGACTACATCTCCAAATAGGTTAAACAGATACCCAGTTGTAGATATTCTTTGATCTAGATCTACAGCCTAGTCTACATCAACAAAGCCATGGATGTCCAAAATTCTGTTGAGTCCTAGTCTTTCTTGGTATAACAAACCATAATCACTAGTGCCACACAAATACCTGAAAAACCGCTTCACTCCTGTCCAATGCTCCTTCCCTGGCTTCGCCATAAACTTGCTCAATACTCCCACTGCATGTGCAATTTTTGGTCTAGCATAGACCATTTCATACATCAGGCTACCAAGTGCACTTGCATATGGAACATGGGACATGTCACATTCCTCTTCTTGTGTCTTGGGACACTGTTCAATATATAACTTTACACCTATAGGAATAGGAACCTTCACTGATTTACTATGCCGCATATTAAACCTCTGCAGTATTATCTCGACATACTTCTTTTGGTTTAACTAGAGCTTCATCTTTTCACAATATCGTTTAATTTCCATGCCCAAAATATAGTTTTCATCACCAATATCTTTCATGTCGAATTTGGAGGACAATTGGGCCTTCAAATCCTAGATAATTTCTTTGTCGTTTCCAACCAGCAACATATCATCCACATACAAGATTGGATAAATAACATGGTCACCAATTAATTTAAAATACACATAGTGATCTGCTTTGCTTCTGGTGAAGCCATGTCCCTGTATAAATGTATCAAATTTTTGATACCACATCCTTGGTGACTGTTTTAACCCATACAAAGAATTTTTTAACTTGCATACCAGTTCTTTATTACCCTTCACTGCAAAACCTTTAGGTTGCTTAATGTAGATCTCTTATTCCAAATCCCCGTGAAGAAATGTTGTCTTCACATCCATCTATTCTACCTCAAAATCAAAAGCAACAATAACAGATAAATGTAATCTAATAGAAGCTATCTTGGCAACAGGAGAAAAAAATATCACTCATATCAATTCCTGACACCTAGGAATAACCTTTTTGCTACCAACCAAGATTTGTATTGCTCCACCTTTCTTTATGCATTCATCTTCTTCTTAAACACCCATTTTTTGCCAATGTGTTTCCTTCCAGTCGGCAACTCCACCAGATCCCAAGCCTCATTTTTGTGCAAAGATTCGATTTCATCAACCATGGCCTCTTTCCAGAGTTTGCCATCCTCTGAATCTATTGCTTCCCTCATATTTTTGGGATCATCATCAGTAATAGATAAAGAAAAATTTGAACAGAAAGTAGATGAACTATACCTTTCTAGTTTCCTTCTTTCTTGAACTGATCTTCTCATAGCCGAAGTTTGTGGCTCTTCATCTTCTGATTCCTCTTCTGCTATAGAGTCTGATTCTTCCTCCTTTAGCTCAGACTTTATCTTCTTAGGTTCCTTTGGTATGACTTCATGTTTAATAACATCTTTCACCTCTCTAAACACCACATCTCGGTTGTGTACAAACTTATTTATGGGTTACAAATCTTATATCCTTTTAAACCATCCTTATACCCAATAAAGATGCACTTTTCAAATTTACTATCCAACTTTGTTTTTTTCTCCTTTGGAACATGTACATATGCATCACATTCAAATACCCTCATATGTGAAAGAGAATGTTTCTTACCAGTCCATACCTCTTATGGAGTCTTATCCTCCAACGCTGATGAAGGTGATATGTTAAATAGGTAACTAGTGGTCTTCACCGTCTCTGCCCAGAATTCCTGTCCTAACCCGACACTATTGAGCATGCTTCTTTCCCTTTCCATCAACATCTTGTTCATTCTTTCTGCAACTCGATTTTTTCAGGTGTGTATGGATTAGTCTTCTACCGCGCTATACTACACTTCTTACAAAACTCTTCAAATTAATTCTTGCAAAGCTATCCACCGTTGTCTGTCCTTAGTACCTTTATCTTCTTCTCTATCTGGTTTTCCACCGGAGCCTTAAATTCTTTAAACTCCTCAAAGACTTCAGATTTCTTCCTGAGGAAATATATCTATGTGTTCCTTGATAAGTCATCTATAAATAATACATAGTACATAATTTTTCCTAGTGATGAAACCAATAGAGGTCCAAACAAATCACTGTGCACAAGCTCTAATATCCGTTTCGCTCTCTTAACACCAGAGGGGAATCTTACCCGATTCTGCTTCCCATATATAGAATTTTTACAGAAATCAAAATCCAGAGAGAAATTAGACATACATTATAATATACCATTAGCATTAAGTATTCAAAGGCCCTTCTCTCCAATATGTCCAAGCCTTTGATGCCATAGCATGGTCTTTTCTCTAGAGACCACTAAATTTTCTGCTTCACTCTCAGGAACCACAAAACGTTGCACCCACCAATAATAGTGCTACCTTGAAGCTTGTAAAAGGTTCCAATCCAAACTCCCGACGTCAGTACCGGTTCTCCTCGAACCATCTTGCAGGTATCTTTCTTGAACATTGTTTTTACACGTGCATAATCCATCTTGCT
The DNA here is from genome assembly GCA_000404065.3 of Pinus taeda. NCBI lineage: Eukaryota > Viridiplantae > Streptophyta > Pinopsida > Pinales > Pinaceae > Pinus > Pinus taeda. Next base: position 377,728 of record APFE030299511.1, read on the forward strand.
TATAGAAATCAGATTTCTGGCCAATGCAGGAATATGCAGGACAACTAGAAGCATTCTAATCCTTCCACCTTGAAACTTCAACTTGAATTTTTTGCGACGAATAATTCTAACCTTCTTGTCATCCCCTAAGAAGGCATCATCACCATCATATTTCTCATACTCATAGAACCTCTCCCTATGGGGAGTGAAGTGAAAGGATGCACCTAAGTCAATCAACCATGCCTCGTGATCTACATGTCTACTTGAAGAAGAAGCCAAGTACACATCCCCACCTTCATCTGAGGTGGTTTTTTCCTCTGTAGAAGGAACATCATTAGATCCCTTTCCTTTCTCAGGAGCTTTAGATTTATGGTCCCTTTTTAAGTGCCCTTCCTTTCTGCATTTTCAGCACACCTTTACAAGTTTTTGTGGAGATTTAGATATCCCTCTAGATTTAGATCTCCCACCCGAGGAATTCATTTTGGTTATGTTCTAGGGCCATCCTCATACAGACAAGGCATCACCATTATGACCCTCCATATTTTTTCGTCTCATCTCCTTCGACAACAAGGATGAGACTATTTCATTAAACTGCAAGGCAATTGCATTACTACCTATTGCAACAACCAGACTATCCCACTCTGGTAGAGAATAAAAAAAACAGATGCACTTATCTTCATCTAAAATTTGATATCAATAGATAATAACTGACTTACCACAATATTAAATGTGAAAATTTCCAATACAAATTTCTACTACAGTAATTGATTTATTTCTCCTACTTATTTCCCACAATAAGTTATTTACAAAACCCTTCAGTAAACATTAAAATAAACTCTACTGGAGTTATCAAATAATTACATAGAGAAAATAATCATGATATAAAAGCACAAGAATCAATCACATCAACACAGTTTTTTGGACAATTGTCCTAAAAAAGATCCAATGTGGGAAAATTGGTGCAACAGTTGAGGGTTTATTTATTAATCTTCAACAAAAATCACTTTACAAGGAATAATTCTATAGAAAAACTAAGACACTTTTGAGAGAAACACCCAAGACAAAGTTTCTCCTCCTCTTGGAGAAGTTTTGACACCCTAGAGACCCTTCACCTACTTCTGTGTCACTTTTGCGTCACTCTGTGTCAGCCTATGTGAGGATTGCGTCTCCAATGGTGTTGTCTCCCTGCTCTTCCCTCTTCATTGTCACTTGAATTCCCTGCATCACATCCTCCTTAGTCTCTAACTACTGCTAATTCCCTCCTCTTCTTTCATCCTACAATTCTCCCTCTGAAATAGAATTCCTTCTCTCTGAGAATCGATTTCCCTCAGGTTACTAAGTATTTTCCCGATGTGTCTCCAAATGACTCTCAAGTATTCTCTTATACCTTTCCTATTGATGAATCAATGACCAATATTAAGTCTCTAATCAATGACTAAGATTAAAACAGACTTGATCCTCATCTCCTAGAATCTTCTCACCCATATCTTCATTAATACCCATTAATATTTTTGTTTTCCTAAGTCTAGACTTAGGAACCCATTAAAAATATTAATTATTTTAATAACTCTTCATCTGGGTGGAATTTCTCCAAACTATTTCTGGGTTTTGGAGATCTCATATGTTTTAGCCCCTTCACCAAATTTCGGAGGTAGAGCACATCCGATGCTATCCAAAATGAACACTCCCTCTTCGCAAGGAATGTGCTCCAACAATACCTCCCAATAGAAGCATCATACTAATCCATGTCATCGGTCCTCTTCAATGTTAATGCTCGACCTGTTGGCATTATGATACAGGTATGACACAATTGTTGTCCTTGATGGCAACTCACTCAGATGATAGATCACAGTTCAGACTCACAGAATGAAGAAATAAAGGTATACGCAGGTTCACTATATACCAAGTCATGTATACACATAGGTTCACTAGATACAAAGGCGCGTATAATGTACATACACACTTTCAAAAAAGGAAAGGCACGTGCATGTCGGAAAACTACGTTTTGGTTCGTGTTATTTGGACCATGGTATTTGGTCTGAGGTATTGAGCCCAAGTATTGGGTCCAAGGTATTGGTCCTATGTGGTTTTGGACCATGGTATTGGGAGAAGCCTAAACCTATATGAAGAGAATAATATCATTAGGCCAATGTGCAAGTGTGCAAATGATGAATATCTACCGAAGGGTGAGATCTAGTATGTAGGTTATGGGTATGTGATACTTTATTAATCATGCACCTATGTGGTGAATGAAGGTTGAAGAACCGGGATCATGAAGACTAAAATGCATTATCATTATATGGTATGATCATGAATAGATCTGAATATTGACGCATGTCCTATCTTTTATATCTTATTGTCTAGGTATATCTGAAGTTGAAAATTGTAGTGAAGGTAAAAGAAATTATTTTTAGATCTGTACGTGGGTTCCCTTTGGTGAAAGGGCGTATACACATTGGTTCGACTCAGCCAAGCGTATAACTTATGAGATTTCATATTTGAGGTTGTTGTTGGTTATAGTGGTTGTTGTAGAGTTCTGGGTTCTACTCTGTGTTTTGGTGATTGTGTTTTGATGACAGGGTTTCAGTGATTTAGTTGTTGGGTGATTCAAAGATTGATGTTGCAGATATAGTTGGTGGTTTTATTGCAGTGGTGATTGTTTTGTATTGATGTATCTAGTCTGAAAATTTATGAAACTTGGTCCCTGGAAGAAAAGAGAAGACCGAGGCCTACATACTAGTAAACATATTGGCTAGTACAAGAGCTAAGGGGGTTGTAGCTCCCTTCTAGTAGTACCTGGATAATGAGAGAAGGTTGTAGCCTTCTACAGGTGGGTGCCTGTGCACTGGTATGAGTCTACGCCAGTGAAAAATTGTAAAAAGAAGTTTCTTATTAAAAGGAAGATAGAGATGATTGCAGCAGGTGGTTTTCACCCACATTGGGTTTCCACCTTATATCATGGTGTTCATGTGTGCTTCTTATGTGGGATGATCTGTTCTATTTTACTACACATGTTTACTGTTTATATGGTTAATAATGTTCTAATGCACTCATTAAAGATCAACTAACTGAATCATAAGTTTGCTGGATATACGCTAGTTGCATTAAACACAGTTGCGTATACACGCAGGTTGCCTTAACTGAAGTAGCATATATGAATATAAGTATGAAATTGCAAAAAGGTTATTGATTTTCTAATACTGATTCACCCCACCCTCTTAGTATTATTTACAAAAATTGGTATAAGAGCAGGTCCTTCGGAAGAAGCTTGATCGCTTGAAGGAAGATCCATCAGGATGAGTAATCAAGAAAGAGAGGGAGCCATCAGACCACCAATCTTTGATGGGAGCAATTTTATGTACTGGAAGATAAGAACCACAACCTATCTACAATCACTTGGAACGGATATTTGGGGAATCATGGAAGGAGGATATGCATATCTGCAATTCCGACATATACGATAGGTAGAAAGCAACATGAAATCAATGCCAAAGCTGATACTATGCTATTGGGAAGTTTGTCAAAATCAAAGTTTGTCAAGGTTATGCAGCTCAAATCAACCAAAGAATTATGGGACAAAATCATTCTAAGCTACGAAGGAGATTCTCAGGTAAAACGTGCTAAGCTTCAAACTCTCATAATTCAGTATGAAACCCTTAAGATGGATAGTAATGAAAGCATAGGTAATTACTTCCTACGTATAGATGAGATTGTCAATTGTATGAAGAATCTGGGTGAAGAAATTAAGGAAGTTGTCTTAGTTGAGAAAGTTTTGAGATCCTTGTTTGCCAAATTTGAATCCAAAGTGTTTTCCATAGAAGAAAAGGAGGATCTGCAGAATATCACTATGACGCAGCTTCACGGAATCTTAACTGCTTTTGAAATGAGAAAAGGAGGACCATCAGATACGAGAGAAGCCACATTTAAAGTATTAGCAAAGGGAAAAGAAAAACTCAGTGAATCAGGATACATTTCAGAAGAAGAATATGAGGTAAATTTTGTCATGAACCTTCAACGAGGATCTGGAAGGTCAAAGGTAAGCTACCTTTCAAATGTTTTTCTTGTGGTAGAGTTGGTCATTACATTTCTAGATGCCCTCATAACAAAGGAAAAATGTCTGAAGAAGGTAATAAAAGTTATTATACTCATGATAATAGTTATGACTCATCCAATAGTGATGAAGACAATCAAGAAATTAGACTTCTCATGGCATATGAAAATAAATACGTAGAAACAGAAGAAGTTACCAGATTAAAAGATTAGCTGGAGACAGTAAATAGAGTAAGGGAGCAACTGTAGTATGTAGTAAAAGATCAGAACATAACAATCCAGAGACTTGAATCTAAGATCATCTCTCTAAAAGAAGATCTTGAAAAATCAAAGAAGCAGAATGAAGGAGCTCTTGAAGAACAAGAACATGAAGTGCTCGAATTAAGGCAACAAGTGGAAGAAGGAAAAAAAGATGAAGAAAACATAAAGAAGCAATATTTGGAAAAGGAAGAACAACATTAGGTTGAGGTAAATATCTTAAAAGGTAAATTAGAAGAAAAGAATAAATTGTTACGATTTCAAGATAGCACTAAGATTTTGGATGATATTCTTAGTAGTCAAAGATCCCTTGCTATCAAAACTGGTCTTGGTTTTTATGAAACTGTTGAAGGTGAATCTAGCTTACAGGGTGAGGGAAGGAATTCTAATGCAAAATCTGAAATGATCAACACGAAGATAAGTGGTCAAACCTAGTAGCAACCAAGGAAAGAAATTCTTCAAAGAAAATCTTTTGCTCCTAATTGTGGAAGTGATAGACGGTTATTACCTCCAATGAGTAATGTTGAATGTTATGAATGTCATAATCTTGGACATGTTGTAGCCAGATGTAGAAGAAGAATGCTTCAAGACCATCACATAGAAATATTATCACGTTCCAGGTACTTTAAGGGATATTGTTTTTCTTGCAATATGTTTCATCACAAAGCTAATGATTGCAATAAAAGGAATATGAAACATGTAAGATGTTATGCATGTAACAAGTTTGGACATAAAGTGAGGGAATGCAGGAGCAAAATTCAAACTCCAAAGCAAAAGGATCATACATCATTGCAATTCTAGATATTGAAGAAGATAGAATTACAGACAAAAAGATTTGGCATAACTCAATTAGTTGACATAACAGACATAGGGGAAACTGAAAGTGTAGACCTTCAATATTACAATTTGCATACACAGATATTATGAAGAGAAGTTGTGTATATACGCGAGTTAGAGGTTTCAGAGTCACGTATATGGAGCTTTGAAGAAAAAGCAGCAGAACAGACTCAGGAAAAGAAGTCTGATATGGTTCGTTCATGGTATATGATTGTTCGCACAGGTTCAGGGGGAGTATATGCTTCGAATAATGCATTGTTGGCATTATGGTTAGAAGTCTTTGGTGATAATGCTTATGTGGCTAAATGATACATCTTGCTACTTATTGTTGGTTGGTCAAGAGAATGGTATTGTAGGTTACAGGTTTGGATGCTGGTGACAGATGCCTGTGGTGTAGATCATAGTTGCTGATGACTATCATGGTCTTGTTTAGGTTGTTGGTCTTTGTTAAAAATGTCATGCATTTCTTTTAAAGACCCATGAGTCATATGATGTAATTTGTAACCCCACTTTGCATGGGAAGGATGATGTAATAATGTCTATTTAAGTCATGTATAAACATTTGGTATTTCCCCACTTGGGTGGGTGGATAAGTCAAAATGGTGTATCCCCACTTGGTTGGGTGGATAAGTCAAAATGGTGTATCCCCACTTGGTTGGGAGATTGATGTATGTATGAGTCATTGGTGATAGGAAGGTCATGCTCACTTAGTTGAGTTTTAGATTCAGTTTATTCTCTTGAAAAATATTTTTTTAGACTCGGCATGTGCTCAGGGGGAGCATGGACGGATTGATACATCTTAGCATGTACAAAGGGGGAGCTCAATCAGAGATTTTAGCATGTACTCAGGGGGAGTATGGACAACTCAAGCGAGAGAATATCTTGGTCTGCCCTTTGCCCTTGATGTCAAAGGGGGAGAGTAATTTGGTGTGGTTGCTGCTATCAAGTCCAAAAGGGGAGATTGTTGGCATTATGATATAGGTATGACACAAGTGTTTTCCTTGATGGCAACTCACTCAGATGACAGATCACAGTTTAGATTGACAGAATGAAGAAAGAAAGGTATATGTAGGTTCACTATATACCAAGTTGTGTATACATATAGGTTCACTATATAAAAAGGTGCGTATAACGTACACACGCACTTTCACAGAAGGAAAGGCGTGTACATGTCGGAAAACTAAGTTTTAGTCCGTTGTATTTGGACCATGGTATTTTGGTATTGGTCCATGGTATTTGGTTCGAGGTATTGACCCTAGGTATTGGGTCCAAGGTATTGGTCCTATGTGGTTTTGGACCATGGTATTGAGAGAAGCCTAAACCTATATAAGGAGAACAAGATCATTAGGCCAATGTGCAAGTGTGCAAGTGATGAATATTTGTTGAAGGGTGAAATATAGTATGCAGGTTATGGGTATGTGATGCTTTGTTAAGAATGCACCTATGTGGCAAATGAAGGTTGATGAACCAGAAACATGAAGAATAAAATGCATTATCATTATATGGTATGATCATGAATAGATCTGAATACTGACGCATGTCCTATCTTTTATATCTTATGTTCTGGGTATGTCTGAAATTGAAAATTATAGTGAAGGTATAAGAAATTATTTTCAGATTTGTATGCGGGTTCCCTTTGGTGAAAGGGCATATACATGATGGTTCGACTCAGCCAAGTAGCATATACCTTATGAGATTTAATATTTGAGGTTTCTATTGGTTTTAGTGGTTATTGCAGAGTTATGGGTACTGCTCTGTGTTCTGGTGACTGTGTTTTGATGACAGGGTTTTAGTGATTCAGTTGTTGGGTGATTCAGAGATTGATGTTGCAGATATAGTTGATGGTTTTATTGCAGTGGTGATTGTTTTGTATTAATGGATCCAGTCTGAAAATTTATGAAACGTGGTCCCTGGAAGAAAATAGAAGGTCGTAGCCTTTTGAAGGCCGACGCCTATGTACTAGTAAACATATTGGCTAGTACAAGAGCTAACAGGCTTGTAGCTCCCTTCCAGTAGTAGCTGGAGAAGGAGAGAAGGTTGTAGCCTTCTGCAAGTGGGTGCTTGTGTACTGGTATGAGTCTGCGCCAGTACAAAATTGTAAAAAGAAGTTTCTTATTAAAAGGAAGATAGAGATGATTGCAGCAGGTGGTTTTCACCCACATTGGGTTTCCACCTTATATCATGGTGTTCATGTATGCTTCTTATGTGTGATGATCTGTTCTGTTTTACTACACCTGTTTATTGCTTATATGGTTAATAATGTTCTGATGCACTTATTATAGATCAACTAACTAAATCATAAGTTTGTTGGATATACGCTAGTTGCATTAAACACAGTTGCATATACATGTAGGTTGCCTTAACTGAAGTATCATATATGAATCTAAGTATGGAATTTTAAAAAGGTTATTGATTTGCTAATACTAATTCACCCCCACCTCCCAAGTATTATTTCCAACACGACCTACTACCCCTCATCCATTGCACTATTGCAACCTATACTACTACCCATGACACTGCAACTGTCACTGCTACATATGTACTGCAACTCCCTTTGAATATGTTGCATCATGCTGCCCATAAGACTACTACTACTAATTGATGCACTGCAACTCTGTATACTATCCGCTTCTGCTACTGAAATAGATTCTTCACCATCCCCATCTTATCCTTGAAGTAAACAAACTTTGTTCTTCCTAGAACCTTGGTGAAAATTGTTATAGATATATTTGGGCACTTCAACCCCAATCTTATATGTCAATAAACTAGGGCTTTTCAACCCCTAAAAGTGTTGTTTCATACCCTAAAAAATCATGGTCATCTGATTACATCATTCCCCAAACGTTCCACCTGAAAAACCATCTAGAATTGGCCTAAACTAGACCATACTGACTGCTCCACTGTCAGGGTGCGATGCATAATGACTTCTACACTAGCCAGGTGCAATGCATACTGATAAGGCCTTCTGTAGGGTGTGATGAGAAAGGATGGACAAATTTTCGAGACAGTTTGCTAAGTGGATGCTTAGGGAACCTTCTAGAAACTTCTCCTATGACACTTGCCTCTCTGAATTTGTCCAGGGATGAGTAAGAGATCTAAGAAATCTCCAATTGGAACCAAATGAAACAAGTGAAATGACACTAATTAAAACCCCAGAGATGACTCACACCCTTGCACACATCTATAAATGGATCCCTCATCTAAGAGATCTAGAGGCTGGAATGCTGTGAATTGAAAGGAAGTGCTGATAGTTTGTGTTTGATATTAAAGGAATTGTATTGTTGGTGTGATTTTATATTTCATGAGGTGAAGAGGGCTTGATGCTGGGAGGATGATGCTGGATCAGACAATTGGTTTGTAATCCTCTCTTCTATTTAATAAAGTTCTTCAACTTTTCTTCCGTAAAATTGTGCACTTGTGAATGTTATTATTTGTGAATGCCAGTGTATGTTCATTATACATATGATTTTGTAGTGTTTGTGTTACAATAGATCAAGATGCTTTGATAGTTCTGTGCTACTGTGTTTCTACAGGTACTCTTCAAGCGGGATAAGTACAGAGAGGAGTTGCGAGCTCTGTAAGGGAAACGAAGATTGAGCAAAGGATCAAGTGAAAGTTCCAGGTTGGTCCTCTCATCCTTCTCTTATCTATTGTGCATAGAAGAAATCGTTGAATTACTTTGAACTGTTGTTTCTAGGGTAGCTACCAAACCTAGAGGGCCAGTCAATCGAAAAGACACTAGTTTTCCCAGAAACAAAATGGTTACTCCACTGGGGAACGAATAGATGTTTGTTAGTTGTTGTTGTTTATTTTATAAATTATAGACAAAGCTTGAAGTCAGCCTGGTAGCCTTTGAACTGCTCTTGCTCTGCAATTGCATAGTAGATAAACACTGCTTCGGTCAATATCTGGTTTAGTTTATGAATTGAACATTTGAATTACAAGCATTCTAGGTCCCCTTTTGGTAGCTCAGTAACCTTTGAAGATCATTCCTTTGTACTTTTCTCTTTATTATCCATGATAGCTCAGCTTAACTCATTGAAATCAACTGTAAATTTGAGCCAAAACCCACTTCAGTTGCTCTCCTTGGCCCATCACACTATCTGTCACTGTCAACCAGTATGCATCACACCTCCCGAATCTATAAAGTGTGATGAATCCCTGTTTCTGTGAAGCCCAGGTGCGATGACTGACTGAACCAATTTCCATTCTAGAAATTTGGGGTTTTTGTCCTTGTTTTCAATTTTGTTTAGTTGTTTTTGCTGCTTATGAACAATACCTCATTACTGAAGCCTACTTGCATCACATAGATCAACCTCCATTGATTAGGATTAGTAAATTTTTTTTATGTATTTTTCCATCATTTGCAATCCTTTGTCGAAAAGTTGCTTAAATCGAACTATCACTTTGGTACAAAAGTGTTGTAACTATCATTTTGTGTCAAAAAGAGAAGTGTCGTGGATTCTTCCTTCCCTGGATAGTCGATTGAAATTTTTGTTATGTATTTGATTTGATTTGTTGATATTCGAAGTGTCCAAAGCATTCTCTATTTGAAATTGAAAAGTGTTGTTTAGTCTTCCTTTCTATTTAAAAAAAAAAAAAAAAATTGTCGAAAATGTCATTTTGAAAGAAATATTTCAGATCTTTGCTACATTTGTTTTTCCTTTTTGGCATTTTTCACATTAAGGGGAATGAAAAAAAAATACATGCATTTGCATTTGCATTTAGTTTGTGTGTGAAAAATGATTTAGGAAAGTGCATTAGTGTGTGCTCTTTGCTCTTTGTTTGAAATAATCATAATTTTCTTTCCCTAGCAGCTAGGATTTTCATTGCTCAAAATAAACAATGATTGTTTATCATTGTAGATTGCATTTTAGGAATTTTAAATCAACATCACACGATGAACCATTGAAAGGAAAACCTTAAACAAGATCAAATCTAAAATAAATCTCAATGAACCTAACAACGCTTTGGAACTTAACGCAACACATCTAGAGGTCTAGGCTAGAGACGT
>APFE030299515.1:0-15282 GCA_000404065.3 Pinus taeda
CCATGCAGATGTAATGAGAGTAATAGTGAACATGTTTTGCTAAGGCCAATTTTGAGTTCCTTTCTCTGCTTAAGACGACGATGTGTTATTTAATTCTAATATTAAAAGACCTACCAGTTTCACCTATGTATTTCTTACCGCATGAGCAAGGAATCACATAAACACCTTTTTGAAGGTTAGGGTTTATGGGATCCTTGACTAAGTTGAATAATTGTCTGATTGTGTAGATTTTCTCCTTAAATATTTTTGTATATTTCTTTATGTATCACTGTAATATGTTCCCAATGGCTTCTATCACTTTATGGGGCCAAAAATGTAGTGGTAGATTATACAATCTAACCCAAACCGACATTCTAGATACCACCATTATATGGCCATCAAAATCTAAGAACCAAGGCGTGACAAAAAGTCCCACAAAGGCCCAAAGCCATGGACCCTCTTGCAATATATATTCAAAATCCCCTCACATTGTAAATTTTACTATGAAAAAACCCCTTGAAAAAAATCTGAATCTCACAATTTATTGTCCAATTTGTGAATATCCAATGGAAGAGATCCACTTTTTTTAGCCAAAAACTGTTGAATCTCGATGGTACTGGTTGAAATTCATATGTGGTACACAAATCATTTGTTATGGTAGATCTATAGTCATTACTGGGATTTGGTTTAGTTGTTCCACTATGTAGGGGTTGGGTATATTGTGTGTCTAATATGGTATTGTTGAGGCAACAAATTTTCCTTTGAGGATATCTACGAATGAAAAGCCTCCATTAACTTTCCCTTCATTTGATTTCTTTCCTTTATTAATAATAGATCTAGACATTCCCCATATGCCCTTTGAATTTCTTGGTCGAGGTGATCCTCCCCGAAGCCTAATGTTCGATACGATGGTGGATGATAGGAGGATGTTATAATATTGTAACATCACATCATATTGCATGGATTTTCCACCAAATATTAGACTTTTTAGGATCATGAGGATACCCAAAGTGTGCATGATATTGTGCTATTATTGTTTGAAGTGATCTGTGGCCCAAACCCAAAATAATATTGATTTTCCATCTGGGGATTTGATAAAAATATTGGAAGGCTACCAAATTGAGAGCCCATAATTGAGAGTCACATAGATCTGAAGTCTAATCAATGGATAATAGTCGAGCTACAAAGAGTGAGAGGGATTTTTGTGGAAATATTGACTTCATAAGCGATGGTCAAACCACCGAGCTCACCCACTTTGATGGAGGAAGATTCTGATCTGGAAAAAAGTGAAGAAAACTCTCTAGATCTAATGCGACTACTCCATTTTGACAACCTATTGTGATCAGGGGATTGAGAATAACCAGGTTCGAGATATTTAGCAACAGATCTATAAAATGAAGTGCTTGGGGTGGAATATTCACTTTTGTAGCCAAAATTTTTCTTTCAGATCTGACCGATATTTCTCTTGTGACTAATAGCAAGAAGTTATAATATTTCTACTCCAGAGTCACCTTAACCCTACATAGGTCCATTCCCAACTCATGAGTGTGACACCCTTTGCTTCCTTCTATGCCATCATGTACATACGGGGTGAGCATATACTCTGCACAATAGCCTAGTGAATGATACTACCAACAACCCAGGCTATCAGACTCCATCCCCGCATAGGTGATCGAAACTAATATTCACTCCATTCAAAAACTTCATTATTATACCTGTGAGTGGTGAGATCATGCCCTAGTGATGATACAAAAGGTGGATTTGATGTCTAAAGAGACCCGATCACATAAGGAAAGCAAAAAGACAGAGAAACCCTAGCCATCACACTGAACTCGTCCTCTTGACATTGTTCCCTTCTCAATCTTTAATTTGATTTTTTCATTAATATATTCTTATCTTACATTTTAATCAATTTTTTTATTTAATTCAATCATCGTGAGTTCATAATTAGTGTATTAGTTAATTGTTCTTTTATGGTGCAAAATGGATCGAGTTTATAACTTGTTAAATCTATTTAGTATAAAAGAAAAAAATCACAAATATTTTTAGTCAATAAATTTTATAGATACAAATGACCACGATAATACCACAAGTAACAATGACTATGAATTTTCCTTGTAAGAATCATCACCAGTTTTGGTATCTTTGAAAATCACAAGTTTTCATGATTACTTTTAATCAAGATATACTTTTCAACAAATACATATAATCACAATATCAGAGGTGACTATGAACATGAATATCCTTTTAACCACAATCATTCAATTTAAAATTAAAAATATATCAAATGGCACTAATGATCGATGATAAATACAAACAAAATAAACATAAACTTTAAAAAATAATTTTAAAATTGATGTTTTTTTATGACAGAATTTTAAATGTATGTGGTTTTATTTGATGCTATGTATTTCTTTGTTGCACCTTTGTTTGTTTGTTTGTGTATAATATTTTAACACATGTGATGTCATAGACAATAATTACTTTTAGAATGCGTAGAATCTATATATTAACTTATTAATATTTAATTTGTTGTTTAATTTAATAAAATATTATTTTTTCAACATCATGAATGAATTTGAAGTTTTGTAAGCACCAATATTTAATGCACAATTATTTATAAATGTTTTTAATTAATATGATTTTTATAATTACTTACAGATGTTTTATGATTATAGAATTTTAAATGTTTGTGTTTTTATTTTATGAAATGTATGTGTTTCTTTGTTTATGCCCTTGTTTGTGTATAATTTTAAAACACAAGAAAGGCTTTTATCAGAATATCCCATATGGAAGGTCATTGCCCAAATTTCCTATTGACTTCATACCTTTATGATGATTTTACACATAAAATATAATATGCAAGAATTACAGTCCCAATTAATTGAATGTGTATTAAACTATATATGTTCAAATTAGCATTTAGTTTAACAAAATTTCATTCATTTTTGCAAATCACCATAACATCATGAGTGGCTATGGATTTTTTTAAGTATCATTAGTCAATTCATCTTTGGGAAGTATTTTTAATTAATATATATTGATAATTAGTTACAAATCCATGTTTTCTGATGATATAATTTTAGATGTTTATGTTTTTATTTTATGTAATGTATTGGTTTGTTTGTTTGTGTTTGTACGTCTATAAATTATTGAACACAAAAAAACATTTATTAGAATAACTTGATACAAATAACCTATATGATCGAATGCAAGAATTACACTTCAAATGAATTGAATGCTTGCATTAAAAACTGAATTTTGGATGAATTTCATAAAAGCCATTATGTTGGACACCCCGGATACTAGAAAATGATAGCGACACACCCAAAAGAATATTACTGGCTGGGTATGCAAAAAGATGTGGCTCAGTATTTGGCACGTTGTTTAGAGTGTCAACAAATAAAGGCAGAACACCAACACCCTGTGGGGTTATTACAACCATTACCCATTCCGGAATGGAAGTGGGAAACCATTTATAGGGACTTCATAACATGTTTACCCAAGACAAGGAAAAATAACCACTCCATCATGGTGGTGGTGGAAAAATTTAGTAAATCAGCACATTTTATACCTGTGTAGGCTACTTATAGCATTGTTCAAGTCACCCATATTTTTATGCAGAATATATTTAGGTTGCATGGGCTACTAAAAACAATAATTTCAGACTGTGATGTTAAATTTACATTGGTCTTTTGGAAAACATTGTTTACAGAATTAGGGACTGAGCTAAATTTCAGTACAGCATATCACCATTAGATTGATGGGCAAACAGAACAGGTGAACCAGGTGGTGGAAGATATGCTAAGGTCATATGTAATGCAGCAACCAACCAAGTGGGAATATTACCTGCACTTTATCAATCTTGCGTATAATAATGGTTATCATACATCACTGCAAATGAGCTCGTTTGAAGTACTGTATGGGCGAAAGTGTCGCACACCCTCAAGTTGGGGTGGATTGGAAGACAAATAGATGTTAGGTCCTGAAATGCGTAAAGAGATGGAGGACATGGCTAAGAAGGTACGATCCAATTTAAAAGCAGCTCAAGATAGGAAAAAGAGCTTTACTGACTGAAAAACAAGATTCAAGGAGTACCAAGTTGGTGATCATGTGTATGTAAGAATACGAGTAAAAAAGAGCACACTACAATGGAATGGTTGGACCAAGTTGGCACCTCAATTTTGTGGACCATTCCAAGTCTTAGAAACAATTGGGTCGGTGGCTTACAAGCTCGCCTTGCCAAGTCACATACGAGTCCACAATGTCTTCCATGTTTCTGTGTTGAAAAAATATGTTTATGATCCTAAACATATAATCAAATGGCAGGATATACAAGTGAGAATTATCTCCTGTAAATCAGTCTAAGTGTTTCGGTTTAAAAGAGAACTGACTTAGCATGTTTCATGTTGCAGGTCAAACCGGAAGGAGAAATCCTAGTTGAACCACTCAACATCATCGACCAGAGAGAATTCATGATGCGGAAGTGAGCTATTACCCAAGTTAAAGTGCAGTGGCGGCACTTTGTGCCTGACAATGCCACCTAGGAAGATGAAGAGCTCATCAAACAAGCTTACCCAGGGTTGTTCATGGTCGGAAGACATCAGGATGATGTCCGATTTTAGGAGGGGGAGATGTGATACCCCAGGAAAATGTAAATATTTTTTTTTTACTGTGGGAAAAGACATAACTAAATATGACATTGTTAGCTGTTTGAAATTTAATAGTCTTGTTATTATTATTTTTAAGGAAATATAAGAAATGTTTTTCTTGGAAAATGCCGGCAACTTTTGAGGAGGAAGTTGGGAAAAGATGGTTTCTGATACTACAACCCTAACTACCTCCCCTAACTAGAAAGGCTTCCAGAGAAAAGGAAGTGGGGAGAGGCAAAAATCTACGCTGTAGGGACAGGCAGAGGAGGACAGAGGGCTAAGTCTTGTGATGACTAGATAGCGAAGCACTAAGTGCATTCTTGCTGAGGATAGTGATCATGCAAGAGAGTTAGGGGGGAGATTCTAGTCTTGAAAGATGAATCTCATGGTTGGGTGGACAAGAAAAAAGCAGAGAATCTAGGTGAACCTCTAAAGAGTCTTTATCGCTAGGAAGAGACCAGGTAAGTAAGGAAAATCACTTGGATAATCTATTAAGATAATCTGTTAGATAATTTGATAAATAATTTATATGTAATTTTCTCAGAAACAGGATGTAGGGGTCTCGTTTATTTCTTGTGGTTAGGAGTGAATTGTATGATGGAAATAGTTCTTTTACTTTTTTGCTAAATATAAGGGAAATAACTAGAGAATATTTATCGTGCAGAAAAAATGTTGAATAAGAAAAATTAGAAACAGGAGTTAGGGTCTATGGCACTAATCAAACAAACACCTCAGAGATAGTGAATACAACCATATGATGCAAACCGAACTCTTATTACAACAACTTGACAAACAAAAAAGATAAGAGCATATTTGAGAACTATGAAATCACAAGTGTAGGAAAATAATGCTTGAAAATTAAACATGCGCAAACAGTATTTTATCCTTCTATGAAATTCTTGTTTAAACTAAAAGAAATGTTGCCATGTTATTAAGAAGAAAATGATAAAACTTGGAACAAATACAAGTATGGGGTCGATACTTGAACCCTGGAATCATTGCAGATTCTAGTTTGCATATAAATCAAGGCAGGAAGACCGGAATTGAGTTATATTAAACTATTGGCATGCACAACCTCATGAAAAAGTCGCATGAGAAAGGTAAAACTGAGGCGATCAAGTCTTTCTTGGCAGCCTGTGGGTCTAGAAGTATGAATGTACATTGGATCTCCAACTAAATTAAGAGAGAGAAGGGCACGATATTTGGAAGATCTTTCAAAATGAGGTTCTCCTATTATAGTTATATAGGAGGAAACCCTATAGTGTATAGATGGAAACCCTACAATATCATAGGATGAAACCCTAAGGAAGTACCAGAAGAAACCTTGAAGGGGTTTCAGCGGCCAATATTTCAACCAAAAGACAAAAAAAAGAGTGACTCATTACAACGTTGAGAAAAGCAAAGAGTATTATTGACATACAAGAAAAACCTAGATGCTCAAATAAATAAACGACTCTTTTCTAACAGATTGGTTGGCATCTATATAAACCCTCACTTATTGCTTCACATACAAGAACATGCATATAAAACTCTATCATCATAAAATAAAAGAGTGGAACTATAATGCACGAGTAGTTTCAGTGTTGAGAACGTAAACAACAGTTAGATTTATCATGTGGAAAACAATTATACAAACACAGAATTTAATTCCAAAAATTCATGCCGAAAGTCTTAAGGACTCGGCTCAAGTCTAAGCACAAACTAATTAACCAACAATTAGCCTGGTACAAGGATTCTTGAACAGTTAATAAGAAAACTTGGCCAACAATCAAATAACTTACAAGGGATTGACCCCAGAAAACTCACCACAGTTTACAGAAGGACCCAAGAAAATTTTCACATAATCACAACTGACATAGTCAAAGGAAATTCAAGCCAGCAAATGCATCCCAGTGACCAAGCCTCAGGCCAGGACAACTGCAACATCATAACACATGAAACCATGAAGTAAGGCCATAGAATAACACTTCTCTAGGCTTGATAGGCAATACCTCTGGAGCTGGAATCATAAAAAAAAAGAGAAAGGTCCATAACCCTTGCAATGGTAGCTTTTATACAGTGTAGTTCCATGAAAGTTCAACCCATAACCATATTTTCTTACCTGATGGTCTGCGCAGGAGGTAGAGAGTCAGAGTAGCCATGACCATCCCTTTATTCGAGCCAACATTACTTGGCCGTGCCCATTTCTCTTTCATCCCGGAAACAAAAAAAAAGAAAACTGCTACAACCATGAGATGTGTATTGCCAAAGAAAATATGAGTAACGGAAGAAAGAGGAAAGGTGGTGAATACTTATCCAAGTCATATAAATCACTGGAAATTTAGGCAACCCGCCAACTAAACTGAAACCTTGAGCAGTAACCATAGTATTGCAGACAATTTTTGGCACAGTGGAAGGTGGAGCGATGCTGGATCGAATGTGAAGAAACAATGAGCTGAATGAACCATATCACCAGGGTAATGAGTACAAATCCCTCGGTTCGATGTTCAACCCTTGGATCTGCCAACCAAAATCTCCACCATTGATGACTGGAGGAGCCCGAGGTGCATAAATGTTTTTGGTACTCTTGCCCTTGCCACACCACCATGACAAAGCAGGTGATAAATGTTAAGCCAAGTGGATAGTGTAGGTGAATCCGGAAGGACAGTGGTATGGTGTCACATTAATGCAAAAGTCTATCATGTCATTAGAAAGTTTTCTGAGCACTGGGAACTATGTATTGTGACCCAAGGTGGTATCATATATAACATCCGGACAATGATAACTTTGATATAACTCAACAGGGTAATTTTTTTAATTTTATGTGTTTGTAGTAGGTACATGAGAGAGAGGGAGGGATTGAGAGAGAGCGAGGAGAATGTGAGAGAGAGAGAGATATTGAAAGAGGGAGAGAGAGAGGGGGAGAGAGAGAGGGAGATACTAGCGGAAGGGATAAAGAGAGAGAAAGGAATAGAGACAGAGGGATAGGAAGAGAGGGATAGGGAGAGAGGGAGTGGGGGTGAGAGGGATAAGGGGAGAGAGAGAGTGAGGGTGGACAGATAAATAGAGTTTCAAAGGTATATAGAGAGGGAGAGGGAGGGAAGCTGGCATAAAGGGAGTAGTGAGAGAGATATATTACAGGACAAAGAGGGGAGGGATATAGGAAGAGTGCAAGAGGGAGAGAGAGAGGGGGTTGGATTACAAGAGTAAGAGATCAGAAAGGGAGTGAGTGAGAGGTGGAGAGAGAGACATAGGGGTGAAAAGAGATAGTTAGTGGAGAGAGAGAGAGAGAGAGAGAGAGAGAGGGACGAGGAGATGTATATTGCAAGTTGTTGGTCATTCGTCACTAGTGTTAATTCTACAACTCATGAGGAGTGTTAATGTATTTTTAGTAACACGTCAATATCTAATTTCAAAAATATTATGAATGAATATTTTTTTATAAATATAATAAATTATGGTACTATTATTAAATGAACATAACTATGTTCCATGGGAAGTAGAATAGATGGTGGTGGGGTATTATGTTAAGCCACTCCATGAAGTGAATATCATTAGTTCAAAACTCCAAGAAAATCCATCCATGTTAAATATTCACACCACTTAGCAAACAATAATAAATATGATTATAATTATAATAAAATTTAAAATTTTAATATGAATATTCATAAATTTATTTTATTATTGTAAGTATTAATTTCTATTTGATAGTAGTTATAAAATTTTATAATAGCCCAATGTAATTGGGAAAAAAATTACTCTAAAAAAAATTGAATAATAAAATAAGGAAAATTAACTTCTCTTTGGAAAGTATTTGCAATAACATCAAATAAATTGACATATTACTTTTGCCAAGATTCATTAACTTTGATTAAACATTAGACATCCTGAGGGGTGGTAGATTATGTTTTGAAAATTCTTAAAAATAAGGAATTATTCTTTCTTTAAATATACTAGCAGATATAAAAAAGAATTGTAGAAGTGATACTATTTTTTCTGAATTTAATTATTTAAAATAATTAAAAAAAATTAAAATATATTATAAAATTTATGAAATTAAAAAAATGTATTTTATTTAAATTAAAAAAATGCAAATAATTAATATAAAACAAATTAATAAATGAAGAAGGAAATTTAACTTTCTTTAGACAAAATTTGTAATAATATGAAATATAATGAGATATTTGTTGGCCCAATATTCATTAACTTTCATTAAATTATTTCATATGTTAATTTGTAATAATATGAAATATAATGACATATTTGTTTGCAGAAGATTCATTAACTTTCATTAAATTATTAGATATGTTAAATGCTAGTAGATTAGGTTTTGAAAATCGAGATTTTGATATGTTAAATATTGGTAGATTTAGTTTTGAAGATAGAGAATAAGTTCTTGTTTAAAAATACTAGCCCATATAATAATATTTTTTCCTTTCAAAATAAGTATAAAATTTTTAAAATATATTATAAAATATATTGAATGAAAAAATAATTTAATTTGATTTGAATTAAAAAAAAATTCAATAACAAAAATATAATTTATTTAAATTAGAAATTAAAATTTTCAACACATATATATTATTTTTAAATACAAATTAAAAATATATATATATATAGAAATATTATAATTATTATTTTATAAAACAACACTTCTTCTTTTAGTTAATAAAAGTACGATTATTCTAGAGTTTTAAAGTTTTTGTTGATTAATTTTTTAGCTTTTTCTCATTTCATAGTTCTAATAAAAATGAGTTTTAATAGAAGTGAGTAAGTTTAATTTTATATATATATAAATATATATATATATATATATAAAAAAATCAAGAAACTTGATTAGGAAAACAACTATAATTATTACAACAAAAAGCCGATAACAAACAGTTTATATTATTGTATGTTTTAATTCAGAATAAAATAAAAATTAATATTCAAAAAGCATTCCAAAGTTATATTATATATTATTATTTTAACATAATAGCATTAAAAATATTAATAACATTTTATCTAATTATTCAAAATTTAGTTTTAAACATAAAAAGTATAAATTAGCAATATATTAAAATAAATTATAAAATTAATAATTACATATAATTTACAATAAATATACCAATTATGTCATGAGCTAAGTAGGCTTAAAAATCATCATATTATTTATCTTCAATTTAAATATTTATTCAAAAATATCAATTAAGTTTAATTTTAAATGGGAAAATTAAACATAATTTTGACAAGAGTGACTAATTTTGATTAAATTATTAAACATGTTAAAATTTGGTAGATTAAATTTTGAAGATATGGAATTTATTTTTATTTAGAGATACTGGAAAATATAAGAATTGTAGGAATGAAAATATTTTTTCAATTTGAACTTTTAAAATAAGTTAACGATTAAAAATATATTATAATATATGTTAAATAAAAAAGATATTTTAATTTAAGTTAATCTGATTTCAATTAAGAAAATTTAAATAATAAAACTATTTTAATTTAATTTAACTTGATTTAGATAAAGAAAATGGAAATAATTTTCATAATAATGTTTTTCGTTTAAATACAAATTCCAAGAATCTTTTTTTTGTTAAGATTGGTAGATCCTTACTTTTCATTATAATATGTGCAAGCAAGTTACAACCACATAGCCTAGTTAGGTGATATCAACTTGCCAGTTGGGAAACGAGGTTTGTTGACCACATAACCACATTATACGCCATCTAGTAGCAAAAAATAGTAGTTTATATATCCAATCTATATATACTTGATAATCATCTACACAACCATGAGTTGTCTTTCTATATATATAAAATACTACAAACTGGAAAGTAAATGCTATCCACATAAAAACTTAAGCAAAAAGACTATGACTTCATCCTCCTAGTTATCCTGATCGGTCGATGCCAAGTTACCTCAGGTTGGGTCCTTCTCACTGATCTTGGAAGCATGGTCACTAAGAACATGCTTGAGAATGTTCTCTAGATTTGATCAGGACAACCATCCTATTTCTGCAGCTAGGCTTGGATCTTTTGAAATTCTTTATTGTTGTTTGGAAATTACTTAATGACAATCATCCAGATTTGTTCCATCCCCTTCCCTAGGAGGCATCTATGGATCCAGTACATGTGTAGAGTCTATTTATATTTAGTTTCTCTACTGCGAGATGACGAACCAATGCTTTCCACTCTTTCACATCCATTGGCCCCACTTTCACAAATCTATTGATGTCATCCTCCCACTCAGTGATGAGTCGTTGAATCTTCTCTTTGGTGCTACCTACATACACAACCATTGTTTATTGGATCAGTTTGTCCACTGGTTTCCTCCCACTGCATTTTCCAACATTTCTCGGCTAAGCGTCAACCTCGCTCTCCCACAGTCTCTTGTCTCTACCCCTGCATTTCCCGGAACTAGCCATTGTTGTACTGTCGCGTAGCCTTATATCCTACTGCGGACAGTGACCTAGAACTATCTTCAGTGTTTTCTTCCTCTAAGGGAAGTTACGTGCTTCACGAATAAGAAACCAACAATTCCGAACCATTATTTTCATAATTTTCAATAGCCACTCATTTTGTTCATCCATCCTTTCTTCCCCCCCTTGTAGATTATTCAAAGCCCTTGAGTGTTAAAGATCCCCAACAAAGATTCCCTAGACAAGCCTATATGCCCCCCTCCCTGTGCGAATAATGGCTACAATTTTGGCCACAAATTGTGTGGTTGCCCACAGACCCAAACGCCCGGAAGCCGAATCGAAAGGAGTGCCGCTCCTTCTTCCTAGTGCCCCTTGTTGGTTGAAATCGTTCGATGTCCCCCTGACTGCCTCTCTATCATTATTTCCTCTACTCACCCCAGCCTCACATCTTCTGAGCCCTTTTCTCGACCAAGTATCCCTCCCTTATTTTATGAAGCATCCCTTGCCCCTAGTGTCAGCTAAAGCTGGCCTAGCTAGCTTTCCCAACATACTAATTCCCTAGCTTCGGAGGGCTCTTTTCCTAGACACCCACCCCCTACTCACTCTCTTTAAAGCCTAGGTGTTCGCCCTCATGGCCCCAGACATCCACAGAGCCCAAGCCTTCATGCCTCATTCTAGGACATAGAATGGAATTACCTCTATAGAAATTAATGCTACCTTACACTTTCCCTTTAAGTTTTCCAAGAAGAATAACATACAAGTTTCATTTATCCATCAGCCTTCCCTACCAATCCCTATGCTCCCCATAAGTTAGAGGAGAATGCAAAATCCTAGTGAAACCGAAATAGATCCCTTGCATGAGAATAAATTTCCCAAGTGCAGTAACATCCCTACATAACTTCTACAGTCGCGATGAATATTGCCACTGTTCACATCCAAACTCTTCCCATAACTTGAGATTCTCTCTCTCCCCAACCTCTTGCCCCCATGCAGTCCCAATTCAACAAACAAGACATTGAGGAGCATAATGAAGTGCAGGCAAAGAACATAGCTATGAACCACTACTTGGGATCACTGAGCCTCTTCACCTTCTAGAAAATGTTGCTCCACCTTATTTTTTGTATCCTCTTTGTTAGCTTCGACCTTCATACTAATTCTCTTTTCTTTCAAACACCTCTTACGCATGTGCATGCCACCTTGCTTATTTCTTATCATAATCATGCAGACCGCCACCGTGCCCTGTGCTTTGAGCATGCAGGAGGCAGTGGCGTAATGGATTTTTTAAAATGATTCGGGATGTTGGATATGTGCCCAATAGTGTTTCCCTTTATGTTGTTATGCTACATTAGATATTTCTCTCATATACTACTTATTAGATAATTACACCAAAAATGTTCCATTTTGAAATTGGTGAGGCTAGACATTAGTCTACCCTTTTCATCTTCTTTTAACATTTATCAGTTTGATGTTCTACCAATTTTTTCAAACCTTTCATCTCCTTTTAACACCTATCTATCTATTGTTTGGTCATTTAGTGATATATGTTCAAAATTTGATTAGAATGCTTTATAGTGGTTCCAGAACGATTTCTCTAGACCATAATGTGTTTTGCTTAAGCTGTTTAAAGAACCATCTGGCTTGATAACATCACAAGAAAACTGACTTTTGCAGTGAGTTTCTGAAGTAGAATCCCTTCGTTCAAAGAAGTTTATGGGAAACATTATTCTGAGTTGTGGATATGTGGTTGAAAATGCATGGATAAAAGCAGCACACGTACTCATTACATCAATGAATTTCTTAGGTGCTCACATCAGGTACCATATGACATGTCAAAAGAAGGGTGTAGCATAGATCCAGGAATATCAAGTTGTCAGAGTCCAAGATTGGCGACGATCAACAATCATCATTCAAATAGGGCTAGGGAAGATCAAGTTCTCAGAGTTCGAGAATGGTGACAATAAGTAGTCAAATTTAATGGGCACTTATATCATTTTTTATGTTTTGAATGAAAATGTATATGTAATGATATGAAACATAATATCATTTTTTAAGTAATTTAGACATCTAGGAAGAATTGAGATACATGTTTAGTTTCCAGAGAACAAAGTGGATATTGTGAATGACAATAGTGATAGTTGGAAGAAACATTTGATAACCCTCTATAACAAAAGGAAGGGTGGTCAACGTTTTTCTCCATAAAATAAGAGGTAACAAAGTAATTTTAACTGCTTTTCTTTTAAGTATTTATAGTCTTTTTGTTTCTGAAAAAAGGGTACTCACTACATCAATAGATTTCGTTTAATTCAATACTTTTCTCCTAAAAATGGTTTGGTCAGAACACTGATCTATGTGTTATGTTTTAATGTTTAACCAAATTGATTATTTCGATATTGATTTTGATTTTGTGTAATGTGTGGGTGGCTCTTGATTTTGTGTGATGTGTTGGTAGTTCTATTTATGCTTTATTTGGGAGTTGTCAGTAGTCAAAACTTCTCATTAATGTAAAGTGGTTAAGTGATTTAAATAAAATTTAAATAATTTTTATGTTTATTTATTTATTTATAAAATATAAATAATTTTATGTTTATTTATTTATTTATAAAATATAAATAATTTCATGTTTATTTATTAATTATTGATAGCAATCATTAAAAAATAAAAATAAAAAATAAAGCACCCACAAAACACATTTGAAGTGATAAAATTATTAAACAAGGAAAATAAGGGCAAAAAGACATGGTATATGCCAATTTTAAGAAGTGAAAAGTTTCCAACATACCCATTAACATGGTATATTATGATTCCTTGAAATCTCATGATCCCTTTTAATTATTAAAAGATTTATAAAATTACATTATTTTTAACATTTACTTACATTCGTTTATGCAAAGTAATAAATTTTTAAATTTTAAATTTTTATTTATATTTTCCATACTTAAATTAAGAGATTATCAATATTATGTTTAAATATTAAAATTTCAATTTCAATGTTAGGCTTTTATATTAAAATTAAAATTAAATTTATCATTTGTAATTTAATAAATACTTAATATTATAAATAAACGTAATATTTTTTTTATAATGAATAAAATTTAATATGTAAAACAATAAATTAAATAATTAATTCATTTTTAATATAAAAATAAATTATAGTAAATTTTTTTGTATGTAGAATTAAATCTAATTATTATTATAATTTTTTGTTGTCTAATAAACCCCAAAAGTGTTATAAGTAGATAATTGTTTAATTTTCTTAAATGTGAAGGACATATAAAAAAATAAAGATGATGATGGTTCTCCTCCATGTAAATTGATAATTTAATTATGATAAGTTTTTGTTTTTTCAAAGATAAAAAATAAGCCTTAGGTTAAAGTGTAATTGGACTTAGTATTTGATTTCATGCATAGAAGTAAAGAAAGCTGTTATTCCAAAGAATAAGATCTTATTGTTATTGCCATAAGAATGACAAGGAAAAACAAATTGTGTTTTAGTTTTGGAATAAGATGAAACATTGTGTTTGAATAACTAAAACCGAATCTTTCTTAAAAAAAAATAAATTAATATAATCCAAAATATAAAAGCACCATGCCATAACCAATCTACCCTATATAAAATATGGTAAGAAGTGGGAATGTAGAGAATGACTTGCTTCTTGTGTGTAGATTTAATTCAGTTATGAGTTTATTTTTTACTCTATTCTTGAAGAAATGATCTTCCAAATATTCTATTCTTTGAGTATATCTTTGTACCTTTTAAAACAATTGTTAATATAAATCTGTTATCTTTTCTTTCTTTTAAAAAAATTACTTGAATTTGAATTCAAATTTAAATTGGAAATATCATTTAACAGCTAGAAACTGTGTTCTCACCTGGTTTTCAAAATCAAATTGTAATTAAATCAGCACTCGAGGACAAGGATGATTATAAGAATGACACACTTCATTACAAGAACGACATCCAAGGGTTCTGACAGATGATAGTTGGAGGATGAAGAAATTTTATGTCTCCAGATTATAACTCTCTCTCAATCGAAGAGACAGGTGTAAGAGACATATTTGTAAACTTTAAAACACACGCAATGTGCGATATTTACCGCCAATGGAATCGATGAGAATTTTGACCCGTTTCTAATTATGATAGAAGAATGGCAACGTTAATTATGATAGAAGAATGGCAACGTTTGATTAAAAGAACTGCACCCACGGTTGTGAAAGATAGTCGTTGGATGATAAACAACTCGTAATTATAAATATCTCTCAATCCGA
>APFE030299527.1:0-16162 GCA_000404065.3 Pinus taeda
ACGATATTTTTGTGTAACAAGTAGCTTCAACTATACATGGATAATGGAAAAATGGTCACTATGGGAAGGTATTACTACATCTACTTTTAACACCATGGCTTTTAAATCATGTCACTCATATTTACAATGATGATTTTAAAGTATAACTTCTGATTAGGGTTGCCTTCGAGACATTTTTTGGAATTTTTAAAAGCTAGCTGTTTTATTTAAGTAATAACACCATCCTTGCAATTTAGTTTTTCCATGGAATCTTTTCTTGAAATCAGTATAAATAAATAAGGAGTCCAACGAACACTCTGTTTTTTAGAGCAAGCTTTATCAAGTGCAGGAAATGTGATCACACATAATTGCAGGAACATCATTACAAATGCCTATAAATGTTTTTGTTTTTTTGGAAGGGAGTGGCAGTACCAGATTTCCTTGCATGAGGACATGCAAGATGGTCAGCATGGGGGGATGTTGGGATTCTATCTTGTCTTATTTTTACTCGAAATATCTCATGTTGTTGTTGGTTAAATGATTATTGTTGCAAGTATTCATTACTTTCCTTGTTTTACTAAGATAAAAACATTATTAATAAATGTTTGTATGTTGCAGGTTTAAAATTGGTTCGATGATACCTTTATATAGGCTTTGGTCCTGCATTTACCTCCTTGTACAGTGTAGCAGATTCCTGCACCATGTTCCTATACCATGCAACAGATTCTTGTACCAATTAGGATTCCTGCACTAGTTACAGTGGGCTTCCTGCACTCTGAAGGGTTTTTGGACTACACTCATTTTCAGTCCTCATCGGCATCATATTGGTTTTTTTGTTACATGTGGTTGGAGTTTATTGGTGGTATAGAAGAGATGATCTACTATATCCATTTGATATGCTTCCTAGAAAAACAATACCAATCTTTTCTTTCAGTTGTTTTGATTTCTAAAAAAGGTGAAAGGAATTGATAAGGGACACTGCACAATTTGTTTCTATAAAGCACATGGAAAATACAAACTAATTAAATTAGATAATGGTAATCATGAGTATGTAGCTATGAGGAACAAGTTTCTGGATGGCCTTAATACACTTGTAACATTTAGCATCATTTTGGTATTTATCGATCTGTGTCATCAAGTTCTTCGACACAGGCTCGATTGCAAGCATGTCAAAATCACGTTGAGATTACTAGAAAATTAAGTGGAAAACCTAATATAAGATATTCTTGGCATTATACTTCTCGGAAGGGTGTAGTTGGCATCGTATTACATGGTTTTGGCCAAACTAATACACCCAACAATGGGGCAACTTATGGAATTGGTGTTTATCTTTCTCTAGAAGATTATTCACATGCCAGTGCTGGCTACTTAGATGCTGATGAAGATGGCTTACAACATACGGTATTATGCCGAGAAATAATGGGAAACATGGAGCAGGTTCAACCTGGCTCTCAACAATTTCATCTTTGGGTCCAAATGTTGTTATCATTCATTATGCACCAAATCGTGAAACATGTGTTGATTTGCAGCCTGACATTATTTATTTGTGTGACTCTGGAGGACAGTATATGGATGGCACAACTAATATTACACAAATTGTGCACTTTGGAAACCCCTCAACACATGAAAAATCATGCTACATTACGGTTCTAAACGGTCACATAGCACTGGACATTGCGATTTTCCCCAATGGCACAACAGAACATGCCCTTGATATTCTTGCAAGAGTGCCTTTGTGGAGAGATGGTCTTAACTATCACCATGGGAATGGTCAAGGAATTGGATCCTACCTCAATGTCCATGAAGGCCCTCATTTGATCATCTTTAGGCCTCAAGCTCGTAATTTCAGTCTTGAAGCTATGATGACGGTAACTGATGAGCCCGAGTATTATGAAGATGAATGTTATGATGGTGAATCATGTGGATGTAGAAAACATGATATTGAAATATTTGATAAAATTTGTTCCTCTGAGTGATATTCCTATGATCAGTTCATCATCTCGTAAAGAAGAAGAGAGAAGTCAAATCTCACTTTCCAGCTATATCACCATTCCAGGAAAAGAGGAGCAATTTACCTATTTCGACATTTATTTGCAAAACTAATTTTATTCCTGGCAAATAGTTGAGATCAATGACCTACCCTCCTACATTTCAATTAGTTGTAAAAGCCCAAATTGTAATTAGATGCATATATATAAGATTAGAATTGCGTGGAGCATGGGAGGTTAGTCAGTGAATCAATTTGTCGATAGCATAAGCACACATAGACATAGGAGGAACCCACAAAAGGGAGGAGAAGTTGATCCCAATGTAGCATCACGCAGATCATAGGTTATGGATTACTTCTCCTTCTTGCTGGAGTTAAGTGTTTGTCTATATAATCTAAAATGTTGGTTTTAAATATTAATTGAAGCATTTCTTGCCATGTTCTGTTTAATTATTTATTGCATCTAATGATTTTAAATTTTGTGTGAACCAGGTCACTAATAGAGGGTGTGAGCTGGTTGGGTTGGCCTCCAGACCAGCTCAACACTGCTCTACATATTTTAGATTAAATAGATTTTAAATTATCATTTTCTATGTGAAATATTTAACTGTTTCTAGTCTCTTTCCTTCTTCAATTTTGCGTTATTAAATTTGTTGAAATGTTTTCCTTTCAACTACAAGATTGATTTGGTTTTTTGCATTAAGAATTGTTCCTACACTCAAAACATTTGTTTCTACCGAATAAGGATTGTGTCCCTCCAAAAAATATGAATTTACAAAATCGGCTTATGCATTGACACTCTACCTTTATGAGTTGTGATGTGCAACTTGAAACTATTGAAAATATTCAAATCCATTTAATTTATATTCCAAAACCTAAGATCGACTTGAGTGCTTTTGGTTTTAAGGTATTAAGGTATTCATCCAATATATGCTTACAAGAAACCATATGTTACTCAGAAGTAGAGATCACATATATATTTCTGTCATTTTAAATCATGATGCTTGCAGAGCTGACATTGAAATTGCCTCATGTTCGAAAAGCAATAATTTTTATTGTCCATTATAGTTGCCTTTAAACTTCTGGGTAGTTCTACAAGATTTATTTCTAGGGACAAGGAAGGCAACAGAATCAATATTGCATCCATTTCTTTCATAGGTTTATTTATGCAGTAAATTTTGCCAATGTTTTCTTTTACATAAAGATAGATGTAGCAGAATTAGTGTAGGCAGAATGGTTTTTTATTTTCTCATGAATTTATTCCAACATTTACAGTCTTTTTGATATTGTGTCAGCACTTCTTGGTTTCTAGTTTTGATTTCCCTTCTAGTTGCTCATACTTAGAATTTACTTTCGCATTGTTAAATAATACAGGATTTCCTTTTATTTCCCAAGTGATTTTGATTGCTAGATTGATGTTTTCTCAAGTTCCCTTTTTAGTGCAGGATTTCATTCATTGTGCCAATTGGAATAGAATTTGTTTTGCAAGTTTCCAGGGGCTCTCGCTAGCATTTCTAGTGCTATGCCTCAAAGTTCATGAACTTTCTAGATTGATAAATTAAATGTTGGTACATTTATAAGCCCTATACTGCAGCAAACACGCCCTTATAGGTGCCCATGCCCTAAGTTAAGCCTCTATTATTTTGTCTTGGACTCTCATACATTAGCACAAAACTGTTGGAATTTGACTATAATCCTGTAGTTGCATGCACAAGCCTACAAGGGAGTGACTACAGTATTTTTCAGCTAGTTATAGGCCTAAGACCATGAGATTTGAGGCACTTTGTCAAGGCTAATTTCCAGACCACTACCCAGAACTTAATGAAACTCTCAGGAATGATAAATGACATTGGGACAAGGCATTCCATACAAAACTTAGATAAGAACTTGACATAACAAGGCATAGCCATGAATAGAATTCTATCAAACACATTATGAACATGAAATCTACAGGTCATAATCATATATCTGAGCATAGGGGTCTCATACTTATCTGAGAATCATCAAGAAGGTATAATTCCTTCTCACCGTAGCTACAATATCTTCTACTAGGTCATTCATTCATTAAAATTTCATTTACTAACCAAATCATGATGAGAACCATAGCTCAATTTTGACATAAAACCATGTTTATAACCAACATACAACCATAGAAATATTAATGATAGAATAACCATCAAAGTCACATAATAAAAAGTACATTTACTCATGAAATACAGGGGAAAAGAGATCTTATTAACATATGAAAATCTAACCAAGTAAAGGACTTCTATGCACCACCCAACCATAGATTGGGTTGAACCAAATATTTCTTTCAGCTAATCATCCCCATGCCATATTCCAAGCATGAATGTGGGATCTCATGGAATAAACCAATAAAACCAAACTAGGGATTCCAAAGGCCAAACCACCTCAACCCTCAACCAGTGATTCCACCTCATGGTTATACATCACTAACCATCACTAGATCAGTCTATATCCAAGTTGTCTAGGGCTCTAAATGATTTGTTCCAACGAAGCTTCAAGGACTAGTAACTCAACCCACAATTGTCGTCAAGCTCCAGAGCGTTTGTCCAACCAAGGCTGCCAAGACTATTAACTAAACCCACCAAGGGCTCCAACTCATTTTTCCAACCAAAGCTTCTAAGACTATTAATGAAACCCACCAAAGGCTCCAACGCATTTTTCCAACCAAGGCTTCCATGTTTAGTAACTCAACCCAAGTTTTTATAGGGTTTCCAGAGCGTTTTTCCAACCAAGGCTCAGAGAACTAATAACTCAACCCATAACCATAAGGAACATGAGCACGAACTAGAAAACAAAAGGTAAAACCCACAACACCATGGCTATCTAGGAAATGACAAGGCTAGGAAAAACCACTGTCAATCTAGGAAATCCTCCATGCTAATGAAAGATCATAACCAAATAACCACATGCATATTCCATGCATGTTGAAAATAGCAAGGAAAACATACATTTAATTTGGTACCTACAAGGAAAACTCATTGTAGTTGTTGATCCCAATTTTCCCTTGCACTTTCCTACTCTTCCTTTTCCTTGTTTCTCCAAACTCAATGAAACTAGAGTGCTCCAAGCATGCTCCAACAATGCTCCAAGATTTCTCTAAGTGTGTAAGAGTATGAGAGAAAGAGAATAGAATGAGAGTTCCAAAGAATGAACTAACATAAGCCTAACTAGAAAAATCCATGAATTGATCCTCATAAACCTTTTCATTATTGAGGCCTCTATTTTCTTCATTTTTTCTCTAATTTCCTTCTCATGTAAATATGTGACCTTTCAACTTCATTTTCTCCTATTTTCCATTATTTTCATAAATAAATGTCAATTAATGCCTCTTCTCATTAGCCAATGCCTTTTCCAATTTCCTTAGCCATAATAAATTGAAAGTGACACCCACTAGGATATTTTCCCCACCATTCAACTTGGAATATGTGTCCCATGACCTTGGTCTTATTATTTTTTACATGGAAATTCAACCAGGGCTGCTACAGAACACTCCGACTTGGGGGAACATCGCCATTGGTTTTCTATGGCACCTATAACCAACAAGACCGCTAAAAACAAAACATATTTCTCATGGATATTTATAACACAGCTCGTTGCAGTATTTACAACACCACTACAAAACATGACAAACATATTGTTTATTAGATCTTTATAACACATCTCATTACTGTATTTACAATAATAACCACATATATACTCATACACATTTCTCAACCAGAAAATAAAAGGAAATGGTACCCACATCAACAACAACAGAATCCAAAGGCTCACACCTCCACCCTCAAAAGTAGTACCAGGATTCAACGCCTTCCCAAGAATTCCAGAATCCACTGCGAAAGTCAAATCCGCATATAATGTCCAGTTCTACAATCATGTGCCACTTGTCCTCTCAGTGAACAATTACGTACTCATTTTTCTAGGGCACACCCCCAATGTTCTTTTGATTTCATCTGGAAGTGTTAATGACCAAAATCAATGTATCCCCCGACCTCTCCTTCTCTATTACACAGACCCTTGGGAAATCCGGTCACCCCCTTCTATGCAGTCACATACCTTCCAAGTTCCATGAGTATCCCCCTCTCTGCTACACAGTCCCTACAAGGTTTTCTCGCATTAGAAGGTCCAAAAGCCAAGGAATATCCCTACCTCAAAACCACCATACCGATCATAGCATGCTCATGGAAATCAATGGACACTATTGGGTACTAGTGTCCCATAATGGCCTTGCTCTTGAAGTGCTTTACCAACATACTTCGGCTTGTTCCAATTCATTTTTGTTGTTGCTACAAATGCTTGTCATGAGTTTCAACCACTGAAAATGAACATTTCCACGCTCTCCTATACTAATCACATAGTTTCCATTAGACTCCAAACAAATTGAAATAAATTCAAATCATACCTCATTGGTGGCCTGTTAATAAGGTACACTTTCATTTTTTTCATTTCCTGTCGCAACAAGTCAAACTAGTTGTTTGATCAAATCATCATGTATAACATATCACATCTAGTTAGCTCAAACATAACCATCATAAATAAGAGTCATAGATCTCCTTCATAATAAAACATAAATAAAGTATTGATACTTATCCTTTAATCGGTTCTTTGCTTCTACATTTGTTCTTTGTCCTTTCTGTACACACACTAAATCAATTTCCATTCCCAACAAGCACCGAGTGCCTTCTCTCCAATCACATGCATACACCCACACCTAGTGTACAACAAAAAACATACACCTACCCCTAATGTACAACACAATGCATACACCTACACCTGGTGTATAACACAACACATACACCTACATCGGGTGTACAACACAACAAATACACCTACACCCCGTGTACAACACTATACATATATGTACACATGTACAATACAAAAAATACACATGTCATGATAAAATGACTACACAATACACATAACACAGTACCACATGTGCACAACACAACATGTGTGACGTGTATACAGTGTTTCTTACACAACATGTACACAAAATCACATCTACACAGCATCACCTACACAATGTGTAGACATCACCACATGCACAACACCACATGCACAGCGTGTACACAACACCACATGCATGACTTGTACACGACACCACCTGCACATAGTACCCCATGTACAACATCCACACAACACCACATGTATACAACACCACATGCACATAGCTCCACATGCACAATATACATCACTTCATATACAACATGTACATAGCACCATATGTACATAACACCACATATGATACATGTACATAGCACCACATATACAACATGTGCACAACACCATATGTTCACAACACCACATATCCAACATGCCCACGGCACCATATGTACACAAAACTACATATCCAACATGTACACAACACCGCATATACAAGACGTACACAACACCACATGTGCAACAAATACCTTTCTTCTAGTGTCCTATCCATGCTTGTCCTAGCATGTCGCATGTCACACTACTTTCATTTTGCGGATGTATCCCTCTGCATTACCTTTCCATGGAATAAACCTAGACATACTATAACCATATAATATCAATTCATATCTCATGATACTAACCTCATAGATCTATCAGGGTTACTCTTCCCACTCGGTTCTTCTGGCTAGGAGACCCTTTATGCCATTCACCTATATAAGAAATTATTATTCCATAATAATGATTCTTGATGACCCTGCCAGACAACAACATACATATATGCATATAAATATATAAACATTAGCATAAAACAATCATGATCCTTAAGACCCTATTAGAAACAACATACATATATACATGTATACATATATAAACATCAACAAAATCATGATCACAACATAATGACCAGATATCATAAGGTCAAGCTCAAGAGAACTTCCCTTATCCATGCACAACATGCACAACATTGAGAACAATAGTTCCCAACTTATCCTAGGCATCTATTCCCTTAATCTCGTTTACTTTACCTTTCCTACTACCTTTCTCATGATTTTCATGCCATTATCCATTTAACTCAATGGACCCAACTAGTCCAACTGGTTGTCGTATTCTTGCCTTCAGTTTCCTTTTATTCATGCATCGAGCTTCATTCGGGCCTTTCATTACTTGTTGGGTACCACAAATCTCTCCCTGGGATCCACTGACTTTCCTATTTCCCAATCAATTCCCAAGACCCTCAAAACATAAAGGCAAGAACAAGAAGCAAACAAGAGAAAACCAATAGCAATACCACACCACAAACAAAGTGGCATGGCAATGCACCAGACACAATCAAAACTACAAATCAAGTGCAAAAAAATCACAAAAGATCGAAAGCATAAAACTAGCAATAGAAACCATGACTCAACCCCATGGTTCCCAATGCTTCCAAAGTAAATATCAACCTAAGCCTTCTTAAAAAGTGGCATGGCCATGCACCAAACACAATCAAAACTACAAATCAAGTGCAAAAAAATAAAAAAAGACTGAAAGCATAAAACTAGCAACAGACACCATGACTCAACCCCATGGTTCCCAATGCTTCCAAAGGAAATATCAACCTAAGCCTTCTTAAATATTTCATGGAAGATATTTTTCCATGCAGTCCCTACATCATACTGACATAAACACACAAATGTTAGTGTATAGATAAATATAACAATATACCAATTTCCTTACCTTGTTGTGCTAGGCACACTTCCTTGTATTTGAACACATGCATATATCATCTCTCACAAGACTCCAATTCCTTGATGAATCCAACTATAACTAAAAACTAGCTAATAAACCTATCAAATACATGTTCAGGAATATAGCACATATCCACATAATATTAGACAAAATCAAGGTTAAGAAGACTTCCTGTATTCATGCAAAGAACTCATTTGTTTGGAATTGTGGTCTCCAAACATTTCCAATGAAATTCTTACCCTATTCCTTTCTTTTACCTTTTCCTTGTTTCAATTTAGTGTTATTATATATTGTCACATCACCGAGTTGTTAGTTATATAAACAAATCAACTGTTAACTTGTCACGCTAATGCCAAGCATGTTGCGCTGCAACTATTCACACATGTCAATCATGTGTTCCAAAGAGAAAGACATCATGTATACTAATTTGAATTCAACCTTTAACAAGATTGGCATCCATGTCATTATCTATTCATGGTCATTAATCATAATACTACAACTAACACCTACTTGCACTCAAGTACATATCATGTTAGTACAATTGTCTTAAAACAAGATCATTATTTCATACAATCTTATAGACACAAGTACTCACGTCATGTAATTAATCAAAAATTTAGATAATATATAAACATACCATGTTAGATAAACCAAATAGACGACATAACGAAACCCATACTTCAATATATCTCAGGGGAGACTATCACATTTGCACAAGTTAGTCCATATTATTACAACACATTATCACAAATTTATCGATTCATACATTAATATCATAACCATAACCATCTGCATATGCCAATCCAAATTAGCATGATGCATATAACATCAAGATCTTAGTTACAATGACCATAACCATCATGCATATGACTGCAATGCACATAATAACAAGTTAACTACCATGCATGACTATCCGGCGAATGTTCATATGACCACACTGATTCACTGACATCTATCATGCATGTAACCACAACAACAATAGAATGAAAAACATGTATATAACCTTAATTCCTATAACAATCATTAACCAACAGACCCACATGCCCAACATACAAACCTCTATGACAATCTGCTCTTACCTTGAGGTCCATTCTTGCAACCTCGCTCTAATAATCTTCTTCTCCTACTCTATCTCAACCAAAATATCAACATCATAACACACCAATAACATCATGATGACACAAACTACCTAATGACCACCACAATGCATTCCTAACCTATCATGCAGACATAACCATAACCATGAAAATGCATGCATAACGACATATAGATATTGATATGCATAACAAATGCATATACAATTGACATGCATTCATGACAAACACATCCCACCATCAACATCATCAACTTCTACATGACAACACAACTGCAACAATGACCATCACCATGCATACATAACAAGCACATATACAACCTACATGCATGCATGACAAACACATTTTGCCCATTTAGTCCAAGTGTTGAACTTGGGAGCCCTTATACCACTTTATAATCACCCTCCTCCCACATTTAGCGAAGTTAACCAGCCTACCAGGATAAACATATGATGAAGAGTTACTATGATATGATTCAACCTACTATATCACCTTAAGGAAGTGGAATCAACACACAAAAAAAACCTTACAGGCCTCCCTCAGGTGCTAGAGGACCCTAAAGAGCTAAACCACCCTTCCAAGTGCATAGATCCTGATTTAAACCTTTGTTTTGGTGTCCTGGACTCCCAAACGTTGGCACAACACTAATATAGTTTAACTGTAACCCCCCAGTCGCATGCACAAGCCTGCAAGGGAGCAAATGTAGTCTCTTTCACCCATTTCTACGTCCGTGATTGCAAGATTTGAGGAACTATTTCAAGGCTAGTCTCCAAACCACTGCACAAAATTAATGAAACTCTTAGGAATGATAAGTGACACTAGGACAAGGCCTTCCATACAAAACTTAGACAAGAACCTAACCTAACAAGGCCTAGCCATGACATACATTCTGTCAAATACATGATGAACATAAAATCTACAAGTCATAATCAAATATTTGAACATAAGGGTCTCATATCCATCTGAGAATCATCAAGAAGGTTTGATGCCTTCTCACCATAGTTGCAATATCCTCTATTAGGTCATTCATTCAATAACATTTCATTTACAAACAAAATCATGATGATAACCATAACTCAAGTATTTCATAAAACCATGCTTATAACCAGTGTATAACCAAAGAAATATCAATGATAAAACAACCATCAAATCCATATAATAAAAAATACATTTACTCATGAAATACAAGGGAAAAGAGCTCTTATTAACATATGCAAAAGCCAACAAATTCAATACTTCCACGTACCCCCCAACCATATATTAGGCTAAACCAAATCGTTTTTTAATCCAATCACCCCTGTGCCATATTCCAATAATGAATGGAAGATCTGATGGAATAAACCAAGAAAAAAAACTAGGGCTTCTAGAGGCCAAAGGACCTAAACCCTAAACCAATGATTCCACCTCATGGTTGGACATCACCATAATGGTCTTTATCCAAGTTGTCCAGGAATCTAGAGTGTTTGTTCCAACTTGGCTTCCAAGACTAGTTACTCAACGCACAATGGTTGTTGAGCTCAAGAGCATTTATCCAATCAAGTCTTCCAAGTCTAGTAACTCAACCCACCAAGGTCTTTAGAGTGGTTTTCCAAAGAATTCCAAGAGTAGTAACTAACCCCAAGTTTTTAGAGGGCTTCTAGATTATTTGTCCAACCAAGGCTCTAGGAACTAATAACTCAACCCACATCCATAAGGAACATGAGCACAAACCAGAAAACAAAAGGTAAAACCCATAACACCATGGATATCTAGGAAATGGCAAGGCTAGGCAAAACCACTATCAATCCAGGAAATCCTCCATGCCAATGACATGTCATAACTAAATAGCCACATTCATATTTCATGCATGTCCAAACTAGCAAAGCATACATGCAACTCAATACTTGCAATCAAAACTCATTGTATTGTTGATCTCGATGTTCCCTTCTGCTTTCCTTCTCTTCCTTTGCCTTCCTTATCCAAATCTAATGAAACTAAAGTGTTCCAAGCATGCTCCAACAATGCTCCAAGTTTTCTCTAAGTGTGCAAGAGTATGAGAGAAAGAGAATAGAATGAGAGTGCCAAAGAATGAACTAACAAAAGCCTAACTAATAAATTCCATGAACTGATCCTCAGAAGCATATTTATCATTGACGCCTCTATTTTCATCATTTTCCTTCTTTTTTCCTATAATTTCCTTCTCATGCAAATATGTGACCGTTCACCTTCCTTTTCTCCTATTTTCCATTATTCTCATAAATAAATGCAAGTTAATGCCTCTTTTTCTTAGCCAATTTCCTTAGCCATAATAAACCAAAAGTAACACCTGCTAGGATGTTTTTCCCACCATTCATCTTGGAATATGTGTCACGTGACCTTGGTCTTATATTTTTTTTACATGGAAATTAAACGAGGGTTGTTACAAGAGAAATCGAGTTTTAACTTCCTGGATGATTCATTGTCATTTCCAATCAACCACATATCACCCACATATAAGACAAAATAAATAACATGATCACAAACTAATTTGAAATGTATGTTGTGATATACTTTGCCGCTT
This sequence comes from Pinus taeda, assembly GCA_000404065.3. Classification (NCBI taxonomy): domain Eukaryota; kingdom Viridiplantae; phylum Streptophyta; class Pinopsida; order Pinales; family Pinaceae; genus Pinus; species Pinus taeda. The sequence continues at coordinate 12,275 of APFE030299527.1, forward strand.
GTGGAGCCAAGTCATGGTATATAAGTATCAAATTTTTTATACCATATCCTTGGTGATTTCTTTAACCCATATAGGGACTTTTTTAACCTGCATACCAACTCTTTCTTTCCTTTCACAACAAAGCCTTTTGGTTTCTTCATGTAGATTTATTCTTCTAGATCCCAATGTACAAATGATATCTTCACATCCATATGTTCTACTTCAAAGTCAAAAGTAGTGTTAACGGATAAAAGAAATCTAATAGAAGTTAACTTGCCAATAATTGAAAATATATCACCAAAGTCAATTCCCTTTACTTGGGAATAACTCTTTGCTCCTAATTGAATTTTTTTTTTTCCACTATGACTTTTACAAGGTCAACACTAAAATTGACATTATTAGTGTCAGATTTAGTGCCCCGTTTTATGCCTAAATTAATGTTAATAGTACAATAGTAACTAGAATTTTATTTAAAACTAGAGTGGAAACTAAGTGTTAATGACACAAACAATAACAATAACCCATGATGTTGCATCAAATTTATCCTTAATTTGGCAAAAAATGATGTAATTAGAGTATTTTTTAGGGTTACAGAGAGAAGAAATATTGATTAATTGTTAACTCATTAAGTGCTAATTGTTATTTAATTGCTATAACATATCACTTTTATGGTTTTCAGCTAGTTTTCATGTCTTTTGAGTCTCATTCTTGTCCTTTTTTGCGTTGATTAACATTTATGTGTTAATTTGGATTAAATTTCATTTAAGTAGTGTACTTTTGATATCTGTATTGTGTGTTATTGGTGTCAAATCATGTGCTTGTATATACGTGAGTGTGTTTCTTATGTGTGCTACTTATATACAAGGACTGATTATCTCAAAAGCGTAATTAGAAGGGGATTCTTATGGAGAATTTATTCTATATAATAAAAGGAAAACTATCCCAATAGTAAAGATAAGTGAATGAATTAATACAAAGAGATGGTGTTCTAGGATTGTGATGAATAATGCCATGATGTTTGATGGTGTATGCTAAAATATAGATCATGGCATATTATCACATATTCACGTTAGGAGCAATAAAAAAAACAACATTGATGGATGGTGTTGTAGAGTAAGTTAAATAAATGATGTGGTAGGGGCATGATGTGTTATAAGTACCATAATTCCATATCAATATACATATACATCACTTTCATAAATGATGAGGTAAATTTTGTACGGAACACACTCGTTGAGATGATTTTCCTCCTTTACTTTATATCATTGGCCATATTTTGGTTCTTGAGCCATGGCCCCTCTATTATGTCAAGGGTCAAACCGTGATATTAAAGTCAAGATAATGTTACCATGTGATCCACTCATATTAGATTCATACACTACTTTGAAAGCTTGCCCATGAAACTCCTCTCTTAATCTTTTTATAACATATTTGGGTGCCTCATTTAGGTAATTAAATTCATACTATTGGCATTTACCCATTCTATGTATTTCTTTGACTAAATCAACCCACTAAAAACTTTGAGAAAAATCCTTTTTTAGTATTTACTTGTGCTTCTTTCTTGTACAAGAAGTGAGTACTTACCCTCTTCCTTTAGCAAAGGATCCAGGGCCTTCAAAAGTAAATTAAAAAAAATATAAAGTGGTGAAAATTACACACTCTAGAGTGAATTTTATGGAAATGGTTACTTCCATAAATTCCTAATTCCCATGAGAACAACCTCAAACATCTTGAAATGGCATAAATGAGACCCAAAGGAAGGATAATAACACAACAAGCTCTATGATACTACAATTGTCATATTGTCCATAGTAGTCAAATATGTTATTCCTTGTGGTTTTTATAACCACCATCTCTGATATGTAGCTAGACCATGAAAATAGAAGAAAATATGGTTCAACAACCTCAAAATAAGACTCTTCATGGGGGGAACCTCATTTTACATCAGATAAATGAAAAATTATTGGACGATTCAAATGACAAGAACTCATTGGTATATACAAGAGTCTAAGGGTTCAAAATATAATTAGTTCCTTGTTGATGCCTCGAAAATCGCTGCAACAACATTAGGGGATAACCACCCGGTCCGGACCTTAAAGCAGCTCCTTTTCCGTTTGCTGTGGTGGCTCCGACTGGTTTAACTAGGTCCAGTTACCTTCTCCCTATAGCTATTGGTTTATGATATATCTTTCACTACCAATAGTTAGGGATATCAGATCACTTCGTCTTGCTGATCAGGCAAGAGAATGACCCTTAAGCTGATTTGGGTTCAGCCAAGCCACAACTAAAGTTTTGCCTCTTTGAGGAGAGGACTTAAAATAATGTAGAATTTACTCTAAATGCAAGCTTATTCTATGATACAAATAAAAGAAACTAATCTAAATCCTATCTTAATTAGGCAGATATAGATCTAACCCAACTAAGAGAAAGATAATTAAAATATTGGGATTTAAATATGTCTTGTTTATAATGAATATCAAGTTAATGAAGTATTTCAATTAATTGATATTATGGTTACCAAAAAACTCATTCTATTGAGACCTTAAAACTGAAATAATAAACCAACAACATTCAGGAAGTAAATCACAAAATGATATTGATTATCAAATCAATAAATCCAATGATTGAATAATGATATGTGGAAATAGTTCACAACACATTACCATTCAATAAATTGGTTTCATAAGATAAATTTCAGAGTAAATAGTTACTCTGAAATGAGAAATTAATTCATAAAAAACAAAGATACATAATAACAAGATTGTGACAAATTACCCATATTAACAATAGTGCACAAACATGAACAAAATGACACATTCATATCACCATAAAATTAAAACTGATATTTGAAACAGTAGTATTAGAAATACCAATTTTATTGCATCCATTCCTCTGCCCTTGGTCTCCAACAACGCTTTACATTGCTTGAATTGCTGCCTTTAAAACTAGAGCCACAATAGTGCAAGCTTTGTTCTTCATGCATAATTCAATATACAAAGGGAAAATCCTCAATAATCCCCAGATCTGAGATTTTTCACTCCTCTCTTATACAACTCTAAATTCCAATTACAATAGTGCTTTTAGAAGCTCTAAAATTGCAGAGGAGAGCAGCCTTTATTCCATTCTACAATCTGTTATTTATAGTCTTTGTAAAAGAATGTTTAGAGAGGAGGGTTTGTTCAAGAGAATTATGCTAAATCCAATTTTACTTGCTCCTAATTCTGATATTCAATTGTTGGAGCCTTCTCATTGATTGAGATTCTTTTTCCATATTTCTTCCACTGTTTTCCTGCAAAAGAAATCAAAATAAATTAAAATGCAATCAAAATATCATTTCTGGCCATTAAATCAAACCCAATCAAATTCTATTTAAATAAATAATTAAAAACAAAATATAAGCTACGTATTGATGCTTGGAATGATTTGATTGGCAAAAGATATCATTGGCCAATGGATCTGCAATTAGAAGAGGCTTTGGATAAATGAAATGGAAAATAATAATTCAGAAAATTGATTTTGTTTCCAAAATTCGGAGCCTGATCTTCTGCCTGATTTTTGGCCCAATAAATGATCAAATTTGTTGATGAAACCTCCTTCAAAATGTTCTCCTTTATTTTCTCTTTCCAATGAGCCGTCCTGGGCCTTATTTGGCCAAGTAGAAGTCAAGTTATGAGCTTCCAAAGTTGATGGGTCAAATCTGATATAAATCTGGAAATTCTGTTGCTGGGCTAAAAATGAGAATTTGAATTAAAAATTAAATCCTAAATTAGTCCTTAATTAATTCTAATTTAATTGTTAATTATAAACTAACTAACAAATATCTAATTAACTATTTATAAACAAATTGAATCTAAATAAAAAAAAACTAATTCTAAATAATATTTAAATCTAAATTAAATTAATTAATTA
>APFE030299527.1:16172-34457 GCA_000404065.3 Pinus taeda
TATATTTAATATTTAAACATCCTAAACTAAACCTATCTCACCATACGTTAATATATGAACCATTTTAAAACCATGAATGGAGTTATTAATATGGAAGTCAAAGATTGACTTATCGGATCGGAGGAAGTGGTGTCGGGGCATAAGATTTGTATTTAGTGAAGACCCCTGATGCGATTTGTTCAAACCAATGAGTTTAAAAGTTTGGTTAATGCCTTATTGTCCTTTAGTTAATTGGAGGTCGGAGCATGGAGGGTATCGGCAATCACAATCGGGGAGGTATCGGGGGTCTTAAGAAATGTGCTCATTTAAAAGTCCCGATGCGATAACTTTTGAGTTGAGTGTTTCGGCGATTGGAGGTATGAAATGACATGCGCCGATATAAATCCCCGATCCAATTAAAAGCCTCGACGCGATTGGAACAATTTTTATTATATGTTTTTTTCTTGTTTTAAATTTTAATTTAATTAAATTAATTATATTTAATATATTAATTAATTTAAATTTAATTTTAACATAAATTTTTATTTGGTTTTATCTTTATGAATATAAGTTTTTAAATACAGTCACTTAATGAAAATAAAAAAAATTACAGCCACTTCGAAGTTTTAGATTTTCGAGATTAATAATTAATTTGGGAAATTAGAGAAAATTACTAAAATCTAGATAATTCATGATTTGGCTGAAAAAAGAAAAATGTTAGTAAAACTCTCTACGAGTTAATATTAAACTGAATGCACTATTGAACTAATTTATTTACAAAATGCGATATTGTACATTTTATGCATTTTTAACCTAGGCTACATAAATAATCAAACTTTCAAAGGAGTTCCATTTTCAAACCAGCTGACCAAATGAGGCGAAACAAGCGTCAATGTGAAGCTTATAAAAAATCGATTCTAATAAAGCAATCAAAACAAGAATCCAAAGAAAACTAAAACTTAACAAAAGCGTAGGGCAATCAACTAAAATAAAATTCCAAAAATGTATTTGGCCAAATTTTAATAGCAAGGGTCCCCATTATTCGAAGTGGACGCATCAATAATGGGGGGGTTGTGTTTTTACCACAACAATGGCGACACACGGGAGAAGAACCAGTTATCTCTCTTTGTTATGAATGACATTTTCCTAAAATTAAAGTAAAAATAATTAAAATTTTGCGTAAAATGCTTGACTAAGTTCATTAGTCTGAATAAAAGCAAGAATTATCTAACTGTAATTTTTCTTAAAAATTTTCATAAATTAAAATATTTCAAAACTCTATATCAGTTCTTAATTAGTTGTAAAGATAAAGAAGGGGTCACTTTACAGCTTAGCTTTCAAAATATACTCGTTTGTCACAAGTAGAGCCACTGCTGCCAGCAAACATCTATAGTCTCGACAGGGTTACCTTTGAATGATCAATGATTCAGAATCCCATCTCTTTAAGAATTATTGATCTAGAGATAAATCCATTTATAAATGTTTATTTTCTTTGAATTTTTATTTTTTATTTTTCTTAAAAGCCATTGTCCTAGTTTGGTGGCCAGATAGTTGAAAATGCCATTCACTGGTTATAATCGGACTGAACAAGCTGGCTCGTGATGAGACCCCTTGTCTTATAATTGTTTGCAATCATAAGCCATTACCCTGGTTTGTTTAGTAGTGTTAATAATGTCAGCCTATTTTCCTCTATGATCATGGTAAGCAGGCTCATGATGAGACCTCTTATCTTTTAAGTTTAAATATATTTCTGGATTATTCTCTAGAAAAATAAGACTTTGGGACAGAGAGAATCATTGACTCCTTCAGAGTTAAGAATGACAATTTCAGAGTTAAAGGTGTTTTGCTGTAAAGTGTCTTTACTTGGTTATAAATAACTTTCCTTGACTGATAATAAAACTTTGAAAGATCTTAGTAAAATTTTGAAATCTCAAAATGATTACAATTTGATGAAAAAGAAATTTTCAGATTTTATGATACTTTGCCAACTTCTCTTGATAGGTAATCTCTTCCTTAAATATGTTTACTTTTATAATAAGAAAGTCAAACTCTACTAAGAGATTTAAGAAAAAGCTAATAAATGACTATTAACAATTTTTCTCCATGTATCCTGACCATTGTTAGGTAACAAATAGGCCTCCCATATAAATAATGACAAAGTCACCAAAATCAAAACCGAAATCCAAAGAAAATAATTCTTATCCTAAAATGAGAAAAGAAATCAGCGAACAAAAATTAAAACAAAAAAAATCTCTAAAAATGGAAAGGAAAATCCAAGTTTCGCAAGATAAACTCAAACAAGAATGTTTATACCAATGTCTCCAACAATATGAAGAAAAAGAAAATAAGCATGTAATCATTCCTTCTTATGTTGAGATTTAGAAAAACATACCTTGTAGAGTTGTGAAAGCTTTAGGCTTTTAGATAATAGTGATTGTAAAATTCATCCACAATGAATAATTTCTATTTGATATGAATCTTTTTATTTCTAAGCATCATCTTAATCATTTTCTAAAAATGAATGCTTAAAGAAACAAACTAAAGGTTCAAAAATTCCCTGGTGTAGCTGTTTTGACGAAGATTATCACTGCTTGAAATAAAGCCAGGAGAAGAGTATAAGACCTTGAAAATCTGATTCGGCAGAAGATTGAAAGATTTTATGAAGAGCTGCAATACAAAGTTTTATATCAGCATAATTTAAAAACAAAAATGATACTACAATGATGAAATAGAAATTAATGAAAGTGGGTACATGAATCTTACCATTGGATAATTTCTTTTGATCTTACCTGAAAGGTATTAGTTTCTCCAAACTAGCTGACTTCTTATTTTAATTAACATTAAAAACATGAAGAAGTCAAACTAACCAAAATTCTATAACCCAAGATCATTATTTATTTTACTTACACTAAAGCAAGCAGTAAAATGTAAAAATGGAATTCTTAATGCTCAAGGGAGTTGAAATTAAAACAAATGCATCAGAAATGAGAATGAGAATTTGCAGTAATGACTGTTTCTCAAAATATTATTAGTTTCATATACAAAATCAAGACCAAATTCAAGATGATAAAATTTAAATATGAAAATAGAGAGGTCTTGAATTCCATTTTTTAATTATGGAATTATATGTTTAAAACTAAAATGTATGAGAAATTGAAATGATTTTTTTATGCTACAAATTTGTCATCAATTGCTTTTTTCCCATAGTGGTTACCCAAGCTCGCTTTTTAAAATAACACGTTGCCGTATCGGATGATTCACATAACATGTTTCTTCACCATGCTTCAATTTTAATTTGCAAGGCTTCACTTTTGATGCTATGCCATATATCGATTAAATGTTAATGGCTCAAAGGCATGCATTGGAAGCTATCGCATCGAAGATTGCAATGACAAATTGCCGATAAGAGCATGTGCAATGAAATGAAGCGATCGCATCATTAAAGAAATATTATATCGGACATCGGAGAATTAATTGCATCGTGCTTCCCATATCACAAAATGCACATCGTAGATTCAGAGAAGTGATGTGAGCATAAAAAATGTGATGAAACGATTGCAATATCGGCAATGTGATGGATGACGTAGCTAATCGGCAATCGACAAACTTTGGGTACTCGTTGTAACACAATATAATTCCTGCGATGCCAATATATGATGAATAGTGGACCCGTTAATTTTTTATGATGGGATTTTAATAACATATCGGATCCGAGACATCGGCCTCTTTTAAAGTTATGTTCCTACCATTATTGCGATTGAGCGGACATGATATTTTATGAATTTGATTTGAATTTCATATCGGGTCCGGAATTATGTGTTTATCGCAATATCGGTAAAATCGATTATCGGAGATCAGCGATTCATGTTCATGGAAGTATACTTCACTTGGAAAGCTCTGATATGTGAAATGCAATATGGCATATGAGTAAGATAATACATCGGAGGTCTTTGATGAACAATTTGTTATCAAAAGAAATACTAAGAACTACTTCCGATGAAATCTTATGATGCGAATGGTCTTATGATATTTCTCGAAATTTGAATTGGGTTTTCTAATGAATGAAAGAAAAGCTACAAAAATGCTTAAATTCTAATGAATCAGAATTGAATTTCCCTGAACCTGTTTGCAAATTTGAAATGAGTTTGCTGCTTACTTCAAGTTTTGAAAAGAAATAAAAACCTGCAAATAAAACAGAACACGAATCAAAAATAAGCTAAGAAAAATATAAAGTAATAAGAGATGAGAACGAACTTGTAAATGCGTACCTGGAAGGAAATTGTCTGCAGATTTTACCTCATAAATCTTCAAATTCTTCCTTTGGTTTATCAAAAATTTTCTTTCGTTTAAAATCACCTCATTATTTATTCTAAATCTAAGTGTGTAATCAGTCTAAATAAAATCTGTTTATTGATGTCTATGGAATATAAAATTTACCAGAAATAAATATGAAACTATGCTTTCCTTTCGAAGTGAAACAACAATTAATTACCTCTGCTCATTCAGAATTAATCTTGAGAAAAATCTATATTGTTATAGTGATTGTTCAATAATTCCTTTAGTAAATAAACATGATGTGTTTTACAGCATCAAATAATAAACTAAATATTAGAATGAGATTAAGCAACTAATTGTAGAAAAATATCAAAACAGATTTAAATGTGTGCACTCAGCAAAATGGGCATCCTTAAGAACATATTTTGGAAAATTTCGAGGAAGATAATATGAACTTCATATGATTACCGTGACAGGTTAGACTAACTAATGATTGAATTAGAATTAGGCTTATCATAGTCAATCATACATCTCATGGTATAATGGGATCATGAAGCTTTTATATCCTCAAATCCTTACCATATAAATTTCAAAAGAAAATCTTAGAAGGAAATCTCGAAATAAAGAAAAGTGGCTTTGAGGCAATCGACACCAAGTGCAACTTTAATTGAATTTAATCAAGACATTATTCAAAATAGGCGGAGTAGAGATATTGCTATAAGAAATTTCAAAAAGGAAAGCAAGAATTAAAATTTTCTGATAAGGAAAAATGTTTCCACTGAACATGTATGAGAAAGCTGATTGCTTTGTTTTATTTTTTAGAACTATTGCAAATAAATTAACTACATAAAACAAGCTAACTAAATTAATTCTACCCCTATTCTAACCATATACATGAAAATGACTAGATATAGTCATATTTCCAGTGTAGCCATTTTCTCAATTTTATTCCTGTGTTTATGTACAGTTCAATTGTTAGTAATAAAAATACAAATCTAATTAAACTAAAAAAATTAAATATGAAATCAAAATGTACAGTAATTGTTAGTAACTCATTTAAAATCTCTTTCTCATGAAATTTCCTTTCCAATTCGATGCCAATTGGATCACAAAAATCTGGATGGATTTGCATTAATGATTGGGAAATGTTCAAAAGAGGAGATGACAGGCCGAATTGTGGATATGAGTTTTCAAATTCAAAGGCCTGGAAAAAATTGTTAGTGTTATGTACAAATGTTAAGCTATTAACTATTTCCTTTGAGAGAAAAATTTCCAAATATTTTTCAAATGAATTAATGAAAAATGGATGGAAATCTTTCAAATGAAAAGGAAAATTATTAATTGAATTAAATTGCTGGCCAGATTGCAAAAATACATTCTCTTGTTGACATTGCCTTTGAAAAAATAGAAGCTTTTGATGAAACATTAACATTGATTTAAATTGGAATATTAATATCTTTTGATGCTGATGATTATGATATGAAACTTGAATTTCCCAATTGGGCAATGCATCAATTGAGTGTTTGATAGTAAGGTGTTCAATATGCCAGCGAAAAGTCTGATAATTTTGCAAAATAAAATCAGAAAATAAATCTAAATTTAAACAAAATAACTAAGGAAATAAAAATAAAAAGAAATCACTATTTTTACAACTAATGTTACAGCACAATTGGGATTGTTTTGAAATGATTTCATTTTCACAAGGATTGGCCAGAATTATGGAATTTGAATAATTTTGAATTCCAACTTGTGAATTAGAAAACGAATTATGATTATGAGTAGGAATGAGAGTTTGATCATGATATGACTCATAAATTGGAATGTTTTCTTGAATAGTGAAATCATGAAGATAATTTATTGCTCTAAAATGAGGATTAGTTGGAATAATTCCTACAATGAAACGTTCCTCATTCATAGATGTTATTTGAATTTTATCATGAGGATTCTTTTGAGATGAATAGAAATCAACATCCTCAATATCAGAGTAATTATCATAAATGACCTCACAAGATTCTCTAGGATTCCCTTCAATCTCATCTAATATATCCAAACAAGGAGGTACAAAAATCTCATGTTCATTAGTGGCAAAAGAATGATCAATTATTTTTTCTTTATCTTGATAAAAATTTAATGGTAATTCATTTAAATCATCCTCTTTAATTTCTGGAATATCATTAATACCAAGAGGAAAAATATTACCATCATTGAAAATATCAGGATAAAGGGGAAAATGTGAACCTGAAACAATGCATTTAAAATTGTCTCTGTTTGAGAACTCTTGTGCATTATGCTTTATGAAAATTTCAGATTGCATATCATTCCTTTGTGTGCGTATGCTTTCTTGAAGAATGTTTCTTTGCTTCTCTGATTTTGGCATTTGCTCATCATGGAGAAATTCAGAAATTTGTACAACAGTTTGCATTTTGATTGCTGGTTGTACTTGCTGATTTGCAATTTTATTTTCCGAATTTACTTCAAAGTAGCTTTCAGACTTCAAGGCGGATTTTTCTCCAAAATTGTTGTTGTTGTCTTCTTGCATTTGAATGGAAATATTTTCCAAGCTTTTTGAAACCACTTCATCACAATTTATTTGCACATCCAAATTGTGATTCTCATTTATATTGTAATGGAATGGAACAAAGCTTGAATTAATTTCATATGGATTGGGAATGGGTGGAAGAGAACAAATATATTCAAACCAATCTAGTGATTCTTCTTCCGTAGGTTTATCTTCATCTTTAAATCTTAAACAATTCAAGTGAAATCGACTATTAAAATCATTAACAGACTCATTATCAAACCTACGTAGATATTCAATTTCTTCACATACCTGTTCATAATCATAGCCGTCGAATTTACACATGAAAATTGTAACAAATTGATCCCAACTGTGCATTGAAGCAACTGGAAGAGTTCTACACCAGCTTCTGGCTTTTGCCACAAATGTGAGAGTACAAATCCTACATCAAATGCCTTCATCAATTCCTTGAAAATAGTAATTCGAAACATTTTGAAGAAATTGAAAGACATGGTTAAAAGCAGAAGAATTTCTCTTACCATTGAATTTTACTTGAGACAAGAGTCTTACCACTTCGGGTGGAGTATTGGAAGATGCACATCCATGGATACAACTCCAAATTGGAAGTTTGAGAGGAGCCATTGCAATAAATAAAATATTAAAATTGAAAAGACTCCAATAGACAAAAAGTCTCAGGCCCTCCTTCTAGCGCCAAAAATGTTGATGCCTCGAAAATTGATGCAACAACATTGGGGGATAACCACACCAAACGAAAAAGGAGCTGCTTTAAGGTCCGGACCGGGTGGTTATCCCACAATGTTGTTGCAGTGATTTTCGAGGCATCAACAGTCCTACATAACAATAATAATGTAATGGAACAACAATAACAATAGTGAGATTCTATGAGGCACAACAATAACAATAGTGGGATTCTATGGGGCACAACATAACAATGTGGGGGTTACACTAGTATTATAGGGACCTAAAATTCCCCTCTCCATCAAAAAAATTGGTGTCCTCAATGCTTGAATAGATCTAGATGCTTCTGAATAAAATACTCATCCTTCCATGTGGAGTCTTCAACTGGTAAGTTGTTCCACTTAAAGAGATGCTCTGAAATTGATCAATTTTGTAGATGTTGAATTTAGTATATGTGGTTGCTTCATGCTCCATTATGATTCTTCCTTCATTGTCAAGTTCTAGCAATATACTTTGAACTAGAATCTTGTCACTTATAATATTCTTTAAGCATGAAACATGGAAAATTGGGTGTGCTCACAAAGATGCAGGAAACTCCCACTTGTATGCCATAGTATCAATCTTTTGCAAAACCTTCTAAGGGCCATAGTAATTTGGTGATAATTTGTTTATTTTCTTAGCTTACTTGAGGGACATCTATTTGTATGGTTGTAGTCCTAGAAATACCCAATCACCCACACAAAACTTCTTTCACTGTGATGTTGATTTTCCTGTTGTTTCATTTGATTATGTGTCAGAGTCAAGTTATCCTTTAAGAGTTGGAGAACTTGTTGTTGACATTGGATGTGATAATATACTTCTTAAACCTTAGAATTGTCTCTTAAAGACGATGTGATGGATGGTGGATGATATCCATAAAGCACCATAAATGGGGTCATTTGTTTTGCAATATGGAAGGAAGTATTATGCCACCACTCTATCAGGGGTAACCACTTGATACATTGTGTTTTTTTATCAGGTGTAAAGAATCAAAGACATCCTTCCAAGCATTTATTCACTATCTTAGTTTTCCCATCAAATTGAGGATGATAACAAGATCCATGAGCTAATTGAGTATCGAGACAAGAAAATAATTTTGTCCAAAAATTTCTAGTGAAAATGGGATCACTATCACTTACAATAATCTTTATGTTTCCATCTAGATTTTGAATTGTTTTCATAATGCAGTAGCGACTACACTAGATTTGAAAGGATGAGATAATGCTCAAAAAAGTGCATACTTGGTAATTCTATCAACTACCACCATGATGACACTCTTTCCTTCAAACCTGGGTAAACCTATGATAAAATCCATTGAGACCTCTTCCCAACGCTGACTTGGAATGGATAATGGTTGTAAAAGACCTGGGGTCTTAACTATCTCAGCTTTATTTTGTTGGCAAACCAAACATTCCACCACAACTTATGAATATCATATTTAAGTCCATCCCACAAAAAAACCTTCTTAACCATGTTGTACATTTTTTAAAATCTTGAGTGCCCTCCTATAAGTGAGGTGTGCACTTCCAAAAGAACCTTTTTTTTAAAGCTGGGAGTTCTTAAATAAATATAAGTGATATTTGTACCATAGTGAATCATTTTCCCAAATAAATGAATCAAATGCATTGGGATCTTGCTATGAGTTTTGAATGAGTATTCATACCTCTTAATCATTCTTCCATTCATCCCTTGTTTCAGTTATCCAATCAAGTTGGATAATAGAAATGTCATAGAGCACTGCTTCCACATCCTCATCCCTTCTTAAGAGTGCATTTGCAACAACATTTTGTTTCCCTTTTTTGTAGATGATTTCAAAGTCATACTCCAACATCTTTGTGACCCATTTTTGTTTCTCTCTTGAAGATAATCATTAATCCAAGAAGTATTCAAGACTATCATGATCTATTTGTACCTTGAAGTGTCTTCTCATTAGGTTAGGGCATCATTTCTTCAGTGCATGCAGTATTTCCAACATATCCTTCTCATAAATAGGTTTTTCTTCAATGATTTTTCTTAATTAGACAGCTTTCAAAAGCAATGTGTCTTCCTTCTTGCATTAAAATAGCACCAATTTCATTTCTTGAGGAATCACGTTCCACATTAAAGGTTTTCTAAAATCTGGTGTAGCTAATAATGGAGCTTGACACATTTCCTCTTTAAGATGTTCAAATGCCTTAGTTGCTTCTGGAGTCCAAAAAAACACATCTTTCTTCAGTAATGATGTTAAAGGTGCTACTATCTTCCCATAACTCTTAAAAAATTTGCAATAAAACCCTTTTGACCCGAGAAATCCTCGACAATGTCCTAAGGTTGTGGGGATTTTCCATTCCTTAGTGGATTTAATTTTATTTGGGTCTTCCTTAACACTCTCATGGGATACAATATGACCCAATTATTCCACTTCCTGTACTCCAAAGAAACATTTAGAGGAGTCTGCATGCAATTGTTTCTCCTCGAATAGTTTGAGTACCATGTTAACATGTTGAACATGATGTTTCCAAGACTTACTATAGATTAGTATATCATCATAAAATATAATAACACAAATTTTCTAAGGAATGGTTTGAAAGTGGAATTCATCGAACCTTGAAATATGGAAGGTGCATTAGTAAGGCCAAAAGGAATGACCAAAAATCATAATGAGCTTCATGAGTTCTAAATGATGTTTTCAGAATGTCTTTTATCTTCATTCTAATATGATGATATTGTGAACGAAGATCTAGCTTCGTGAAGTAACTTGCTCCATGTAGTTCATCTAAAAATTCATCAATGAAAAGAATGGGAAACTTATCTTTAATATTGCGCTTATTGAGCTCTCTATAATTCAAACACATACACCATGATCCATCCTTTTTGTGAACCAATACTACTGGAGAATAGAAAGAACTTTGGCTAGGTTGAATTATACATGCCTCTATCATTTTTGCAACCATACATTAAATTTCATTATTTTGTGCATAAGGATATATATAAGGCCTAATGTTTGGACAAACACTTCTTCGAATCAAGTGAATATCATGATCAAGATCGCGCTTTGGCTAGGTTGAATTATTCATGCCTCTATCATTTTTGCAACCATACATTAAATTTCACTCTTTTGTGCATAAGGATACATATAAGGCCTAATGTTTGGAGGAACACTTCTTAGAATCAAGTGAATATCATGATCAAGATCGCAAATAGGTGGGAGACCTTTGGGAGTCTCAAATACCTTGGAATGATTCTCAAGGATTAGAGATCTATAGAAATGGATGACTTAGAGGTTTTAACATCTAGTGAACATAATTGTAAAATTACCCACCATTGTTTCTTTTTCAAAATATTTTTCATGGAATTAGAGATAATTATCTTCTCATGTTTTCTTGTGATACCCCTTAATTCAATTTCCTTTCCTTCCAAGAAAAATTTCAAGAAAAGTTCTTGAAAATTAAAAGCTACTATCCCCAAACATTGTAACCATTGGAATCCTAATACAACATCTGCACCACCTATTATAATGGAAAGAATTGGATCATTCAATACATATTCCCCCATGATTAGATTGATATTATGGCACTTCCTTGAGAAATTTATAGCTCCTCCATTTGCAACCATCACTTGACACTCTAGTGTTGGATATAGAAAGCAATTCAAATCATTGGCTATCTTACAATGAATAAAATTATGAGTACTACTTGAATCAATCAGCACTATTACCTTTTTCATCTTGATATATCCTTCTATCTTGAGAGTTTGAGGATTGGTAATTCCCACCAATGCATTATAAGATATGGTCAGATTCATTTCTTCTTTTACAACCCCTCGGGTTGGTTCTTGGTGTATATGTTTTTCTTTTGATGTTTCTTGTTCCTTTTTTTCATGCTCTTCAAAATCTATGTAAAATAATTTCTTCTCAACACACTTATGACCTTTGGTGTATTTTCTATCACAACTATAACAAATCCCATTTTCTCTTTTTCCTCTATTTGTTTTGGTGTCAACCTTGTAAGTTATGGTAATCTAGGAGCGATAAAACTTACATCTTTACAGTTGTGAGTGGTCAACCTCCTTGTTGCCATAATTCTACTTTCAACTTTTATTGCCACCCTGAATGCTTTCTCTAGTGACTTAGGTCTCCAAATTAAACCTCATGTTGGTTTTTATCCTTTAATGTCTCTATGAAGGCATCAATCAAATGCTCCTTTGTATCAGTTACCTTGATATCCAATTTCTGGAAGTCCTCAATGCGCTCCCCAACTAAACCCTTTTATTTGAGATTTATCGTTTAGCTAAAGAAGGTATTTCTCTTTGAATCCTCACAATGTGCTATTAATTCCTCTATTAAAATTTCCCAAGTGACTAGTGCTTTACAAGAACAAATCCATTGATACCATACAAATTGATTGGGTTCTAAATATAAAGACACGATGTGTACATTTTGTGTGTGTTGCACATTGTGTACATCAAATAAAGACTCCATCTATAGTATCCATGTTACTGGATCCTTGAAATCAAAATTCCTCATATTGATCTTTGGAATGTGGTTAGTCTTGAACCCACTGTTGGAGTCTCTAAAATCATAATTCATATTCCTTTTGTCCTCAACCTTATTTTCATGGAATATGTTGTCACCACTAGGAATCATTTCTTGCAGCAACTTTGTCAAAGCTTCCTTCAACCCTTCCATATTGACATTCATCATTGCTTCCATGTCTAATTTTAAACCATCCTTCAAAACTCTCATGTCCTCTTTGATTGTTTATTTTAAACCATCTAATTCATTTTTGGTTGCTCCTTGTGAGAGTGAAATCTGTTGCACTTGGTCCTATAATTTTTATATATCACTTTGCATTTCTTCCTCTTCTTCAAGCATCATAGTATAGCTTTTTGTTAGAATACTGGGGTATTCATTTTTTTTGTTTCTAGGCATATTGGAAGCCAATAATGATATATAGGCTTCACTATGCCCTTTAAATCAATTCAAACTATTTCTTACAAAAAAAAATTAAGCAATTTTTTAAAAATACACACACTTTTTTCTTACTTTTTGGAGCTCCATATCAAAATTTTTGTACCTCTGAAATTTGTCCTGTGGTATATTTTTGAGTCTTCTTTCCAACCCCACAAGTTAGACTAAAATTTGATTCTTCAAGATAATTTATTTCAAATCTCCCACGATGGCCTGATTATGGATTAGTTCCATATAGTGAATTTGTATGGACTGCTATGTGTCACCACTTCAACCTTTGGCCTTGAAATTCCTCCCCAAGAAAATATCATTTGTGTACTTCAGTCAATTTTTATGGATTTCAAATCTACTACTCAAAGAGAAAGTTATTATCATTTTCCCTAGGTCACTTGTTTGAGATTGAATTCTAGAGCATGTAGAAACCCTAAATTCCTTGGACCATATATCTGAAAAAATAGTGAACAAAGTATGAAATTTTTACACGAAGTTCATCACGATATCAAATCCACATGGTAAATTTTTAGCTTTTGAATCCTCACATAAGAATTGTTTTAGAGAAAATTCCAAAATGACATGTTTGAAGAAACAAAACCCTAGGATCGAAAGCTCTAATACCAAATTATATGTATCCAAATCACAAAAACAGAAGAAAAGATAATTCAAAAACTTGAAAATAAACCTCTTCAAGGGGGAAACCTCGTTTTACATCACATAAATGAACAATTATTGGATGATTCAAATGGAAAGACCTCCTTGGTATACATAGGAGACTAAGGGATCAAAACATAATTAGGGCCTATATATCAATAATAATGTAAGGGCACAACAATAATAATAATGGGCTTCTATGGGGCACAACAATAACAATAGTGGGCTTCTATTGGTCACAACAATAACAATGAGGGGGCTACACTAGTATTATAAGGACCTAACAATCTCCTTGGTAATTCCCATTTTCAATTATTTTCATCTCCTATTTCATTGCATAGATACCTAAGATACAATTTCTCCCTCTTTCTTCCATGAAGTAGAACATTGGAATTGAATTAGTCCTTAGTAGCTCAAGGAAAGAGGAATCCAAACGATGGTTACGAACAATATTGACAAAAAAGTCAAGTAAAAAAATTGTTGTACTAATTTTCATTAAAAATAAAATGGATAACTCTCTTATTTCCTTCCCCTACATACTAAATACTTGCATGTCATGGATACCTTTCAATTTTTAGTATTTATTCTAACTCACATTGTTGGGTGTGGAGCTTGATTATCTTTTGTATTCAAAGATCTCAGTCGAATGTATACCCCAGCAAGATTGTACACCCCTCTAGGTGGGGGGTTGCAAGGGGGACTTATCCCCCCCCCCTGCGAAGGTTCGGGGGGGATGATCCCCCCTTGCTGGGGAGTTCAGGGGCCAGCGGTCCCCCGACAGGGTTACGGGGGTAGCGCCCTTGAAGCTAAAAATAGATGTAAAATTTCATTGTAAAAGTCTAGTAATTTCTAGTCAATCTAGGTCGTTCATTAGGTAAATGATCTGATGGTAGAAGTTATGTTTAGTTTAGGTTTTTTTTCCCTAGAAGGCAACCCCTCACTATATATGAGGGAATTGTATTGTGTCTATGTATCTCTATATTTTGAGTGAGAAAGAGAGGGGATATTGAGAGCAAAGAGGGTGTTACAGTGGATCTACTATAGGTTGTATCTCTTCAGTTTGTTGAATAATATAATAAAAGAAGGATTGGCTATTTCTCTGTGGACGTAGCCCAAACGGGGTGAACCACGTATATCTATGTCTCTCTTGTTTTATGCATTTTCTGTGTTTATATTTCTGTAATATTTTTTGTGTTCCATTGCTCTGTAATATATAATTTTCTAACAACTGGTATCCGAGCCGAAGGTCTATTTGGCTGATAAACTTGTAAGATAGAAGGGTTCCTAGTTCGAGTGGGAGAAATAGCAGAATATGGTAGGTTTAGGGTCAAAAAATTCAATGGTTAAAACTACCAGTTGTGGAAGATGCAAACGGAAGATTATCTGTATCAAAGAGATATGTACCTATCATTGAGCGGAAAGACAAAGAAGCCAATGAGTATGACAGACACAGAATGGGATATTCTCGACAAAAAGGCACTTGGAGCAATACGGTTGTGCCTAGCGGCATCGGTAGCGTTTAATATTTCAAAGAAAATGACAATAGAGGGTTTAATGTTGGCATTCGCCAAACTATATGAAAAACCCTTAGCCTCAAATAAGGTATTTCTTATGAAGCATTTATTTAATATGAAGATGTCAGAAGGTGGATCTGTTGCAGACCATTTAAATGATTTTAATACAATTACAAATCAGTTAAGTTCTGTAGGGGTAAATTTTGATGATGAAGTTAAGGCTCTGTTATTTCTGTGCTCATTGCCAGAAAGTTGGAATGGCTTAGTTATGGCCATTAGTAACTATGTCTCTGGATATAGCACTTTAAAGTTTGATGATGTTGTCGGTGCAATCCTTAGTGAGGAAATGCGACGAAAAAGCTCCGGTGAGACATCAAGCAATGCTTTGACTGCAGAGACTAGGGGAAGAAAAATGGAAAGAGGAAAGAGCCCAGTATATCGTAGTAAGTCAAGAAAATGCAGATCCAAGTCCGGATTGAGGATAGTGTGTTGGAAATGTGGGAAGAAAGGACACTTGAAGAAAGACTGCAAGTCTTAGAAGGGAAAAGAAGGAGACGTGCAACAAGAAACTAATCATGAAGTGAATGTAATAGGTGATGTGTTGCAAGATGCTTTGATTCTTTCACTAGAAAATATTATTGATGCCTGGGTGGTAGATTCAAGGGGCTCATTCCATGCCACACCTGATAAGAAACATTTTCATGATTATGTTCAAGGATATTTTGGACAAGTTCGATTGGGTGATGATAAACCCTGCAAAATCATTGGAATGGGTACAGTTTTCATAAAACAATAGAATGGAAATCAATGGCTATTGAAGGAGGTAAGGCATCTTCTAGATCTGAAGAAAAAATTGATTTCAACAAGGTAGTTGGAAGGTGAAGGTTATGTAACTACTTTCATAGATAAAACCTGGAAGGTCACTAAAGGATCCCTGGTAATATAAAAAAGGAGAAAAGGTTGGTACGTTGTACTTATGGAATGGTATTTCTAATTTTGTTAATGCTTTAACCTCTATAGGAGAAGATATGGAATTGTGGCATCATAGGCTCGGGCACATGAGTGAGAAGAGGATGTAGATTCTTCACTTAAGAAATTTGTTGCCAGGTTTGAAGCATGTTGATTTAAAATTATGTGAGAATTGTGTTTATCAAAAACAAAAGAGAGTCAGATTCCTTAGAATTGGGAAAGAAAAGAAGAGCGAAAAATTAGAGCTTGTGCATACAGATGTATGGGGACCAGCTCAGGTATCATCTCTTGGTGGCTCTCGTTATTATGTTAATTTTATTGATGATGCAACCAAAAAAACCTAGATTTATTATATTCAAAATAAATCTGATGTATTTGATACTTTCAAGAAATGGAAAGCTTTGATTGAAAATGAGACAGGAAAAAGGTTGAAGTGTCTCAGATCAGATGATGGAGGTGAATATTGCAACAAAGAGTTTGATAGGTATTGTTCAAAGAATGGAATTCATAGAGAGAAGACAATTCTAGGAACACCACAATAAAATAGCGTGTTAGAAAGGATGAATAGGACAATCATGGAGCATGAAAGGTGCATGAGATTGCATGTCAGGAATGCCTCTACAATTTTGGGCAGATGTTGTAGGTACTGTTATTTATCTAATAAATAGAGGGCCTTCAAGTTCCTTAGATGGTGGTATTCTAGAGGAGGCATAGACAGGTAAAAAGGTAAACTACTCTTTTTTAAAGACTTTTGGTTGTGAAGCCTTTGTCCACATTAACAAAGAAAATAGAACAAAAGCTTGAGGCAAAATCAAAGAAATGTACCTTTATTGGATATGGTGCTAATGATTTTGGTTATCTCTTTTATGATTATGAAAAACACAAAATCATTAGGAGCAGAGATGTCATATTCAATGAAAATGTTTTGTATAAGGATCAGTTGCAGGAAAAGAAATAGGAAAAAGAAAACAAAGAATACAGAGTGCTTGACAATATCACAAGAAAAGTGATGGTGCCTGAAAATCATAATGATTAATAGCTACAACAACAACTACAACAGAAACAAGAACTTCAAACACCTGAATGTGGTGTTAGAAGATCTACTAGGATAAGTAGACCCCCTGAGTGATACTCTCCTTCATTATATTATGTATTGTTAACTGATTCTGGTGAACCAGAATGTTATGAAGAAACAGTGCAGGTAGAAACCAGGAAGAAGTGGGAGCAAGCCATGAAAGAAGAGATGGACTCCTTAGCACATAACCAGACTTAGGACTTAGTCAAGTTGCCTGCAGGTAAATCAGCATTACAAAATAAATGGGTTTACAGGCTGAAGAAAGAAGATGGAGGAAAATAGAGGTACAAAGCTAGACTTGTGGTGAAGGGGTTTGCACAGAAGAAAGGTATTGATTTTGATGAAATATTTTCTCCTGTTGTTAAAATGATTTCAATTAGAACTATTTTAAGTCTAGTGGAAATTGAAGATTTTCATCTTGAGTAGTTAGATGTAAAGACAACCTTTCTCTATGGGGATTTAGAGGAAGAGATATATATGCAACAGCCATAAGGATATGAGGTGAAAGGGAAGGAGAAACTAGTTTGCAGGTTGAAGAAGAGCTTGTATGGATTAAAATAGGCTCCAAGGCAGTGGTATCCAAAATTTGACAAGTTTATGTCTGAACAAGGTTATACTAGGTGTCACTTTGATCATTGTGTTTATCTAAAAAAGAAAAATGATGGCAACTATATTATATTGTTATTATATGTAGATGACATGCTTGTTGTAGGGTTTAACATGCAGGAAATAAATGTGCTCAGAAGAAAATTGGCAAATTCATTTGCAATGAAGGATTTGGGAGTTGCATAACAAATCCTTGGTATGAGAATCACTAGAGACAGGAAAAATTGCAAATTAACATTGTCTAAGAATGAGTACATACAAAAGGTGTTGAAAAGATTTAATATGCACAATGCAAAACCAGTTAGTACACCTTTTGCTAGCCATTTCAAATCTTAGTAAGGAAATGTTGCCCAACGACCTTAAGAAGGACATGGATTATATGTCTAAAGTTCCCATATGCTATCAGTAGTTGGAAGCTTCATGTTATGCAATGGTGTGCACCAAGGCCTGATATTGGCACATGCAGGTGGGGAGTTTGTTAAGCCTAGGTACATGAACAATCCAGGAAAGGAACATTGGATGGCAGTGAAATGGATTCTCAGATATTTGAAAGGTACCACAAATCAAGGATTATTCTTTGGTGGTTCAAACATTTCTCTATAGGGATATGTTGATGCAGATATGGCAGGTGATAGAGATAACAGGAGGAGCACTATAGGATATGTATTTACTATTGGTGTAATAGTTGTCAGTTGGGTTTCAAAAATCCAAAGTGTTGTTGCACTTTCAACAACAGAAGTAGAGTATGTTGCTGCTACAGAGGCTAGTAAAGATATGATTTGGTTACAAAGGTTTATGGGTGAATTGGGTAAGGAGCATGATATGGGCACGTTATACAATGTAGCCAAAGTGCCATTCATCTTGCAAAGAGCTCAGAATTTCATTCCAGGACTAAACACATACAACTCAATTACCATTTCATACGATCAGTGTTGGAAGATGGAAAGTTGAAGCTCGAAAAGATACACACTAGCCAGAATCCTGCAGATATGGTAACAAAAGTTGTAACCAGGGA
>APFE030299534.1:0-10300 GCA_000404065.3 Pinus taeda
TTGGTGTGATTTTTATTCAATTAATTAAGAGAGAATCCCCTCAAGGAAATCTATAAATACAAGAGGGTTGAATTCATTTGGACCATTTGTCTCTATTTTTTCTTGAGCCTGAGGCTCTAAGGGTTTTAAGACCCCTTTTCTCCCTACTCATTTCGGTGATGAAAGATTCCACCCTACTCAGTAATTCTTTTTTTCTTTGTTCTGGCAGGGATCATCTAACTGAAAGAGGAATAAGGTCAATTGTATCTGAAGTAGGTTAAAGTCTCTTGAAATCCATACAAACCTGTTATATGTTTTCTTTCTATTTGCTCTAGCAAACAAGGAGGTATTTGTCTGAAGTTGAGCGAGCTTTTGGTAAATATCTATGGAAATACGTGGCCAACTTCATAATGCAGACCAAGGGGACTCTAAACTAAGAGCACTGAAATTATCATAGGTAATGTGCATTGGTCTATTGAAGAATGTAACTAGGTTCAGTCTCCATAATTGTATTTGAGTCATAATGAAATGTATTTATCAAAAGAAAGAAAAAACAAATTATTATTATAATTATGACTTCTTAAAGCATGGGTTTCATGCTTGGGTCATCATGTATTAGGTCAAAGTCCCCATTGAGGACTTTAGGATTTATTCTGAGTCATTGGAGTCATTATCTATTTTAAGAGACCCTTCTTGGGCTTTTGA
Organism: Pinus taeda; assembly: GCA_000404065.3. Lineage (NCBI taxonomy): Eukaryota > Viridiplantae > Streptophyta > Pinopsida > Pinales > Pinaceae > Pinus > Pinus taeda. Next base: position 685 of record APFE030299534.1, read on the forward strand.
ATCATGTAAAAAGATTTATTATTGAGTCAAATAGGGAATTTGTCACCTCCACACCAAGTCGGCCTCAAGGACATCAAGTCGGTCTCAAACAGGGTAATTCGACCTCACCACAAGCCTATATATTGGAGCAGTTTGAATTCATTTGGAGCACTCACACTCACAAGTTCGATATCTAAGAGAAGAAGAGCAGAAAAAGTGTGAAGTTGTTGGAAGAAGGAAGATCAAAGTTTCTAGGTTTGTCTCTCCCTCACTCGTGTGGATTTACTGGGATATTTTCCGGAAGGATGAATATAGTGTTGGGTCGAAGTTGTTGTTGGACTAACTATTGGGTCGAAGTTGTTGTTGGACTAATTGTTGGGTCGAAGTTATTGTTGGACTAACTGTGGGTCGAAGCTGCTACTGGACTAACTGCTCGGTCGAAGTTGCTGTTGGACTAACTATTGGGTCGAAGTTGTTGTTGGACTAACAGCTTGGTCAAAGTTGTTGCTGGACTAATTGTTAGGTCGAAGTTGTTGTTGGGCCAAAGTTGTTGTTGGATCGAAGTTTTGTTGCTGCTACAAGTTGTTGTTGCTAGCTCGAAGTTATTGTTGAAAGAGTTATCATCTACAGAAGGAAGAAAAAGTTGACTTGGTGTGGAGGAAGTCTGTGTTTAGGTCAAGAGTCTTGGATTATCTCGTGAAGTTACTAAGGAAGGGTTGTTGACTAGGTTTTCCCCTAGACATCTGGTGTCTGTGATCTTTGTGCTATTGTTTTGGTAATTGCTTGATGAACTAAAGATAAAAGAGGTACATAAGAAAACATAAAAATATCACAAGTAATTATCAATATAAAGAACATCTTTCTACCTTTCTGATTTTCCAACATGGTTCTGCAGTGAATCTCCTGGAGTAAGTCAAGATCTCCTGAGACAAGACAGTTGTTCATCATTTTGAAGTGGCGTGAGAGTTTGAGGCATATAATACAGTCTGCTAAGACAAGTCGAAGCCTTTCTTAGACAAGGGTTGGGTAATTACGTCGGCAATGTTTCTAGTCAATTGTTCCATGTGGACATGTGGATAATTTGGGAGCGATTCACAAAAATCCTAGACCCATGCTAACTAATCCCTGAAGCAGTTCAACCACCCCGCGTAATATTTTTGGACCGATTAAATTGCAGATTAACTATTCTTTGTGGCTGCAATCCCAAGTAACTTTGGAATCATAATGGCTAATTGTTGAAGGAGTCTAAATCCTAGGCAAATTAACTGCGAACAGAGCGCATGTTAGATTCACGTCCTGAGATCACAAATCGAATGTCTAGCTCTTGTGAAGTCATCTTTTAACGAGAAAAGACATCTACAGTAGGTTGAAGTACACTAGGTTTGACGTCAACTTCTTACGAAATTGTGGTTGAAAGCTACCCCCATGCCATCCGATCCCGTCAAAAGTAGCCTATAGATTATATTAGGAGTCGGGTTTGGTCTTGGAACTATTCATCTATTGAATACAGAATTTATATGAAGTATTGGAATTAAATTATGGAATTAGACTGAATTGATTTGTTGGGTTTGTTGGATGAATTGTGACAATGTACTGTATAATTTATTATTGAGAAGAACACATTGTTTACTGAAGTTTAATTATTGCATTAAACAATTGCATTGTCTATTACAATTTAAATTATGGTTTATTGGAATGTCGTTGAAAACCCTAGTTCTTAAGAAACTCTAAGGTCAGAAAATTGCCCTAGCATACTACAATGGTATCAGAGTGAAAATCCTACTAGCCTGGATGGTGTTTGAAGATGCAGTAGCTAAACAAAAATTTTGGCAAGGAATTTGCAAAGTCTTGGCGGAAGTTAGAAGATCAGCAAACGGAAACTATTAAAAGATTGCAAGAAGGGAACAGAGTGGCCCTTACAAAATTAGAAGAATTTAAGAAAAAGGCTGCAACATCTAAGGAGAATGAAGGGGATCCATTCCATGAACCTGATGATAAGAACACACAACAGGAAACATGTATATGGAAATGGGACGATGATAAGCCAAAGCCCGCAAAACAAAGTACAAGAGAGACTAAGATAGTGGCAAAAGCATGGGTGTGGTGGTATCCCCCTAAAATGAAGGAAAGGAATGAAGATAATGGTCATAATGGATTGTCTAACGATCAATTGTAAGATGGAATGCCAACCTCAGCTGCCACAACTAGTGCACCCCTTGACTGTGAAAAAAAGATAGGTTTGGGGAAACATCTTGAATGTGAAAGTGGTACAGTAGGCAATGCTTCTTCTATTGGATCAGAGGATGGGCCACTGAATGGAGAAAAACCTCGAGTTGAATTACAACTTGAACCTCAAGGAAATCTAGATGTTGAGTTTTTGAACTTGGGCGCAAGTGTGGAAGGGAAAAAAGGAATGGAAGGCCCTTGTAATGATGTGGGTGGCATTCATAAGACAGAGGATATAGCACCAGATGTATTTTCACGACCTTGTTTTCCAGTAGGTGAAATTAATAGAGAAGATGTTTTAACACAAGGCGATGCAGAAAATGAAAACAACATAAGCCATGGATTTTCTGTTGGTTAGCCAGATGAGTTAGTTAATAGAAAACAATCTCTTCCTTCATTGCAGGATGAGGTCGGAAGAAATATGGATGACGAATTTTTGAAGTCAAATTCAATTGTGGAAGGAAGAAAAGGACTGGAAGTCCTTTCTAATGATATGGGCATAACCATGAGACAGATGATATAATGCCAGCGATTTTTTCGAAACCATGTTTTCCAATTGGTAAAAATAGCATGGAGGATGCTTTTACACAAGATGATGCAGTAAATGGAAATCGAGTACGCAGTGGAATGTCTATTTGATCACGTGATGAGTTATTGAATGCAAATGTTGAGACGGTGGACACAAAAATCAATGATGGATTACAAAATGGGGCGAATGAGATTCATGATGATTCTGGATTGTTGAATGGCATGAATAAAATTAGAAGACAAGAAGGATCTCAAAATCTGTCATGAAAACCACCTGAATCATCTATGCAACATGTTTCAAGGAACAATAAGGGAGAGCAATATGTATTTGTTCAGGAAGATAGGGAGCGTATTTCAGTCTTCCAGGAGGAGACGGGTATAGGTGGAAAGCAACAAGAATCAGATGTAGTGGACTTTATAGAGAAAGAACACCTTGTAGAGCAATATGGTGCTTTAAGAGAGTTGGCAGTTGAACTTGTCGAACCTAAGGAGCCAAATCAAGATGGAGACTTCAAGGCCACTGTTATTAACTAAGGATGTTGTCAGAACAGCCGTGGGACCACTGTGGAACGGCGTCAGGAGAACAATACCTGTGAGATTGAAGTTTGTCCAACAACAGGCCACGTTGTTGAATCCCACCTCTTCTTTCCCTTGGTTGATGAAGTGTTGGAAGGAAAACTTAAAGGCCAACCTTCTAATGTACAACATGACCCTATGGTGGGAAACTTAAATCCATGCGTTAGAACCAAAGGCCGAATCATGCCTTGATGCAATTGCTTCGTCAAAGGAAGTGGAACTAAATGAACAACTTCAAGGTGAAACACAAGTCAGTAACACTGAAAACCCCTCTGTAGAAAAAGTTTCTATAAACATTCGTTTTGCAGTAGTACATTAAATAAATGTTGATGAGAAAGGCACCTCCAAGGGAGTAGCTTTTGATCAGGAAGTTTCTTCTATGAGGGACATAACGTAACCAGAAGGACACTAGGAAACACGTGATCTGCAGGAAGGAAAGGAGAAAAACACCCAGGATTGCTCATCAACGTCACCTTTACCACAAACTGCAAATAAATGCCATCATAGAAGGTCCTTTAATAGATGTTCTACATCTGAAAAAGTAGCTCTTGTTCGTTATGTATCAGAGCATCAATTTTCTGTTGGGGACTTGGTATGGCTGTATGGGGTAAAATGAGGAGCCATCCCAGGTGGCCTGGAGAGATTTTTAATCCCACAGATGCTTCAGAAATTGCAAATAGATATTTTTGAAATGATAGTTTGTTAGTGGCATTTTTTGGTGATGCCACCTTTGGTTGGTGCAAGGAATCTCAATTGGTACCTTTTCAATCTCATTCATCACAGAACGCAAAGCAGACCAATGCAAGGATTTTTCACAATACATTGATGCATGAATTGGATAAACTGGACAGGCAAGTGGAGTTAGGATTATATTGTTCTTGTCAATCTGAATAAGCACAGCATATACTTGAAAACAAAGCTATTGCTAATAGTGGAATACACGAGGGTGCAATTGTGAATAATCTGACAGACATTTCCCATGCCATTTATTCATTTGATCCCTCAAAGTTCCTTTCAACTATCTGGAATTTTTCTGAATCTGCCCATATGGAACGCAGCCTTGAAATACCGTAGCTTATGCCCAAGCATCTGCTATCCTTTGCTTATAAGGAACTTGTATATTCTGGTAAGATTTCCATGGAGGATTCAGGCATTCAAACTACATCTTTAGGTAAGCGGGGCTTCCCAAAGTCTGTATCCACATCAGAGGGTACATCAGAAGGTCGTATTCGTCAAGTGAGCAATTCAGGTGCCAAGTGAGAGCGTTATAGCTACAACTTTTATGCAAATCATAAATGTTGCTTAGAGGGAAATCAACCAAGAAGGATGAAGACGAGGAGCATTGGTGGCCTGATTGCAAGAAGTGAATCTGCAAGAGAGGACATGGATGGCGATGAAACACTATTTGAGCTTGCGCGTTCCAAGGCCAAGCTTTTGAGCAGACTGCTTGAAATCCCATAGAAACGTCTAAAGTTGGACTCTTGCTTAACCAATTCAAGCTTGGAAGACATGAATGTAGGCGATTGCATGGTCGAAAAGATAAAATGTTACCCAGCCAAGTCACAACAAGGAGAAGAAGAAGAACCTTTGCCTAGAACAACAAGTCCATTTTGAAGGAAGCCGCAATGAACTTGTCATTGCTTGAGGACAAGCAATGTTGGGAAGGGGGGACTGTAATGTTCTCGAGAAATTAATTGCCCAAGAGATGAAGTATACTATTGATCCTCGTAGGTTATAGTCCTTGATACAGGGGAAAACCCCAAAACACCCAATTTTTGGGCAGATAGGCAAAAAAACCCAAAGTTGGGGTTTACCATGAATTTTACTCAATTAATTAAGGAGAGAATCCCATCAAGGAAATCTATAAATACAAGAGGGTTGAATTCATTTGGATCATCATTGGATTGGATCATGTGTCTCTATTTTTTCTTGAGCCTGAGGCTCTGAGGGTTTTAATACACCTTTTCTCCCTACCAATTTTGGTGATGAAAGATTCCACCCTAGTTAGTAACTCTTTTTTTCTTTGTTTTGGCAAACAGGGGATCATCTAATTGAAGGAGGAACAAGGTCAATTGTATCTAAAGCAGGTTAAAATATCTTGAAATACATACAAACATGTTATGTGTTTTCTTTCTACTTGTTCTAGAAAACAAGGAGCTATATGTCTGAAGTTGAGCGGGATTTTGGTAAAGATCTAAGGAAATGCGTGGCCAACTTCATAACGCAGACCACAATGACTCTAAACAAAAAGCACTGAAATTATGCCAAGTAATGCACACTTGTCTTGAAGCAAATCTCCTAGAGTAAGTCAAGGTCTCCTGAGACAAGACAACCATTCATCAACATGAAGTGGTGCGAGAGTTAGAGGCATATAATACAGTCCACTAAGACAGGTCGAAGCCTTTCTGAGACGAGCGTTGGGTAATTTCATCGGCAGTGTTTCTAGTCAATTATTCTTTGTGGCCACATGGACAATTTTGGGGGCAGTTCGCAGAAATCCTGGAGCCATGCTAACTAACCCCTGAAGTAGTCTGACCACCCCGTGTAATATTTCTAGACCGATTAAATTGCAGATTAACTATTCTTCGTGGCTGCAATCCCAAATAACTCTATAATCGCATTGGCTAATCGTTGAAGCAGGTTGAATCCTAAGCAGATTAATTGCAGACAGAGTGCACGTTAGAGTCATGTCCTGTGATCATAGATCGAAGGTCCAACTCTTGCGAAGTCAACTTGTAACAAGAAAAGTCATCTATAGAAGGTCAAAGTACGTTGGGTTTGATGTCACCTTCTAAAGAAATTACGGCTAAAAACTATCCCTGTGCCATCCGATCCTGTTTGAAGTAGCCTATAGATTATATTAGAATGAGTCGGGTTTCGTCTTGGAACTATTCAACTGTTGAATATGGAATCTATCTGAACTGTTGGAATTAAATTGTGGAACTACACTGACTTGATTTGTTGGGTTTGTTAGATGAATTGTGACACTGTACTGTATAATTTACTATTGAGAAGGACGCACTGTTTACTGAAGTTTAATTATTGCATTAAACTATTGCACTGTGTATTAGAATTTAAATTATGGTTTATTGGAATGCTTTTGAAAGCCCTAATTCTTAAGAAACTCTAAGGCTGGAAAATTGCCCTAGAATGCTACAATTGTTGGCATGCAAATCGAGGCAACAATTTGGCATGCATATCTAAGCAATGTCATCACGCAAATCGAGGCAACATATTTCTACTTGGAACACAGAGCTAAGCAGATCCGAGGCAACAATTTGGCATGCAGATCTAGGCAATGTCAACAAGCAAATCAAGGCAACATATTTCTGCTTGGAACTCAAATCTAAGCAGATCCGTTTGGCTCAATTTCCAAGGCGCTAAGACAGGTTTTGTATATGTAATAACTTTTGATTTTCCTCTGCAAGCTGAAATAAAAACAAAACACGAATGTTGGTTTTCCCAAGTTTGGTTACTAGGGTAAACAATTGTGTCAAAATTTAATGTTCTTGATTTCTATTTCCATCATGTAGATCTATTAGAAGCTCAACAGTATTTTTTGTGCATGAATTCATATTTGAGTTTTCTGCTAAAATTAAAATCTAAGTAGCCCCTGGGGGGCGGCTCAATTGGTAAAGGTTGTGAAAATGAGGTTTAAATCCCCCTGATTCACTTGTGCATGTGAAAGGGGCATATGTAGGCACCTATAGGTTATAGTGGTAACAGTCGAAATCGACCCCATGTCACGCGAATACAAAAACCGACCTAGTTGTCGATTCCTCTAGATACGAAATTAAACCAAAGCAAAAACAAAACAAAACAAAATCTGAGTATAAAAATTTATTGCCACATTAAATCGTTTTGCTAGGTTTATGAAAAACTACCAAATTCGAGCCAGGGATTCAACTTAAGACTTAATTTGAGGTTTTTCCTTATTCCTTTGTTGATTTTATCTGGAGTGAACTCTTTCTCTATTGCATGTAAGCCTGTGAACCCTTTTATTGCCACGCATCCAGAAACCCTACACCATACGCATCATCTTTAGGCTTGTTGTATGATACGCTACTCCTTTACAAGAAGAATTGTGCCTTTGTCCATTAGAGAATGTCTTCACCTAGCCTATATCTACATCAACTTGAGCCATAAATCTAGAATAACCTTTAGGTGATCATTGGGAAGCCTCCCTTGTTGTGCAACTCCACTAAAGAGCAAGAGGAGGATTGCTAAGGTGACAACAGCAATCTCCCTCATTGTTGGGACAAGGTCTAGCCTTTGCCTTGCCAAGCCCCTCACAAGGCTTGTTAGATTTTGACTCTTGAGGCAACATTCTCATCATTGTTGCCAAGGAGTTAATTCAACCTCCTTGAAATCCGAAGTCTAAGCTCTATTAAAATTTGGAGAGAATAGCTTATAAACAACAACATAGATTCTCTCTTGGTGACTCCAAAATCTAATCCATATATTTCCTCTAGTAGTTTGTCTGATGATACCATAACTCCAAGAAAGAAAAGAACTACCCACAAGATGACTACTGACACTTCCACTTCTCCCATAGTTCCTAAGACTCTTGTGGTAAGGAGCCTCTTTGGCACTTCATCCACCCCTAACACCATGGCTAAATCATGGCTTATTATTGCATTTAAACCATTAGATGTGAGTGGCTTCCCTAATGCTCCTCACAAATTGCCTAATCAATCTAAAGAATGGTTGCCTAAAATAAATGGTACTAATTTACTCCTAACCTAAAAACACATGCATAGATTCCACTGGACTATTAGTGGAAGGTTGATAGAAGAGTATTGGAATTTCCATGCACCCTGAGTCTAGTTATCCCTTAGCAAGGAACATAAACACATTAAGAATACCCAACTTTAAAGTACTTTGCACATCGGAATATAACAATAGTGAGATCAATAATAGTACACAAATATTTATGGCCCAAAACTTGTTCTTTACTAGTCCTTCAATAAGAAAATCTTAGGGCTCTTGTACCAGGGATCATGGCCCTTTACTGTTGGACACCTAATCCGCTAAGGGTTTATGGTGTGGAAGGTGAATCACAAAGGGGAGTCCAAGATACCTTGGAAGATGAATCCAACAGTCATACAATGTACTTATATGTAACATCTTTGAGAATAATAAAGTAACACACACTTATCATTCATATCAATGCTCATTCCAACGGTGGTATCAGAGCAAGTTTTTCTCAAAAACCTATCAGATATGCCCCTCTAAATTGGTCGGATCTGCCACTCTGAGCAGTCCTAAAATATTTGGCTATCTTTGTGTATGCACAATTCTGACCTTCTACTATATGCTTCACCTTTGCTTGAGTAGTAACATTTCTCTGCCCTTGTTTCTCAAACCTGCGATATCAGAGATGCGCCCGTTTAGATTTCTTTTTGCACATTCACACTATCCCTAACATTTTCTCTGTGTTGTGTAGAGCACAGAAAAGCCTCTGACAACAAAATTGTCTCTAATTTTCAGGCATTGAGGTGAAGCACTGACTCCAAAGGATATGCACACAAAGAAAAGAAAAATTTGATGCATTTCCTGGAAAGGCCATCAAGTCAAGATCATGCAGCAAAGAATAAAAATTTGACCCGTCGCTGCACATGTATCACATTTGCGTGAGAAGGACTCTTTGCACGCACGAATGGTGTGTGCCTGCCCATTGTCCTCTCTTTCGCGTAAGTGCATTATTCGATGACCATGAAGAATTTTCATAGCTCTTGTTGAATGTGCTCAAGAGGTTGTGGCATTTGAATCTTAGACCATCAAGAACATGATCAAAGATATGGGCACCGCATCTACTACTCCGTTGCCACACCTTTCTAGCAAGATATTCTCGAACGTCATCGAATCCTGCAAGCATCATGTGGAGGCTTAGAAGCTCGCAGATGAGAAATTGGCCATTCCCAAGTACGAAGTCAAGACTTGGGATCAAGAATTCATTAAAATTGATCAGGCCACTTTGTTCAACCTGATTCTAGTACGGAAGCTCTTAGATCACTACAAGTATCAGTTATTTTGCATGTTGGAAGCTATTAAACAAACTTTTCCGTACCATATTTGAGCTTGTAGGCTTATTTTATTTGAGAAGTTTAAGAGATGGTTTTCATCTCCTTTGCAGTCGAGTGTTATTCTCGTCCATATTCAAGTTCTATGGACTATTTTGTAAAAACAGTCAAAATAGGGGGATCGTTTAAGTTCTATACCACGTTTCCCATTTATTGTGTTCAAATTGGGCATCAGCATCAGTGTATGTGTCTATTAGAAGGTTGTTTTTGTTTGTTGGCTTTGA
>APFE030299535.1:23788-46863 GCA_000404065.3 Pinus taeda
AGTTTGCTTAGGAAATAATAGCAAAAGCATATGCAATTAATTCCAAACATACCAAGTCAACCTATGGTCCAACTACGCAATCTTTGAGGACACTAGTTCCTCAATGATGCAAAAACTACTCAATAGAAATAATCAAGCATCTAATAGTACACTATCCCACATCTAATCTCAATTGGGTCTCTGACAGAACTGACATGCAACAGTTATCCATGAGTGAATCCTCAGTTATCTAAAATAATAGTTGTCACATGCATGCAAGCATTAACAAGCTATATTTTAATTTTAACAACTTGTTAAAATAATCTAACTGAACTTGACTAGTTAGAACTAAGTCAATTAATTATCTCATTATAGAACTCATACTTATTCCCTCAATCAGTGAAGTAAATTAAGGACAAATTCCTTAATTAGTGGGACAACTCATGTGCATGCTCACAAAGACTTCAAATTCAAATTTCCTTAACTAATTAACTCAACTGAATTAATTAATTAATGTTTCCAACTGCTGTTAAGACCAAAATTAATTTTACTTCCAATAGATAGACTAGGGACTGCTATAAACAGGAAGGGACCCAGAAATGCTATTTTTAGGACTTTGTATTTTTAGCAATTTCACTTCTCACCCAATGTGTCCAATTACCTCACTGGCCAAGCTGCTATTTTTATGAATGCTATTTTTAGACAAGCTATTTTTAGCATGTCTATTTTTATCACATTCTAAATTTAGCATTTCTTGTTGCACATTTTTTGACACACACTCCTACAATAGTGCTCCAATAAAGCTCTAAGTGTCGAAGAACATGAGAGAGAGAGAGAGAGTAGAAAATGAGAGGTCCAAAACAAAACTGACAAAAAGCTACAAAATCATCCTCAAGATCATTTTTGTTAAAGACGACTATATTTTCTTCATTTTTCATTATTTTCCTTCATTTTCCTCCTCACAGGCAACCTATGACATTTCACCTCCCTTTTCTCCTATTTTCCATTATTTTCTTAAATAAAAGGCCAATAAATGTCTCATTCCTTTGCAAATACTTTTCCATTTCCTTTGCCAAATTCCTTAGCCATTAATTAACCAAAAGTGACCCCCATCAATATGTTTTTCACAACATTCATCTTGGAATACGTGTCCCATGAACTTAGTTAATTTTTTTCCTTTACTAATTTTTATTACATGCATTTTTGACCAAGGTTGTTACAAAACACTCCCCCTTGAAGGAACACCATCTTCGATGTTCAATGACACCTAGAACTAGTAATACTCTTGATAATGAAAACATACTACCCATGGAAATTTATAACTTTGCTCGTTGCAGTATTTATACTGAACAACTGGTTGAAAAGAAATCCAACATAACCAACATGAAAATCATACTAAAATGAAAACCATACCACTTAATCGAGTTTTATAACGCAACCCATGGAATTATTTACATGCATATACATATATAGACATGTGACAAATTTTAACACCAAAACATGTGTCAAAAACATTCACTCAACTAGTGAATAGAGAAGGATACAGAGCCCACATGTGATCAATCTCATGTTTCTTCATCGGGCCATAAGTGCTTCCACTCCACTTTAACCTACTCAACTTCTCAGATCCAGAGCATGAGCATATTTCTATGAAAAAATCATTAATGTTTTGACTAGAATTATGCTTCTAACTCCACTTACAATACAGACTAGTTAATCACATTATCAACATATTTCACATACTCCTTAAGAAATGGCAAATGGAAAATGTCATGTAATTTCACTGTCGGAGACAGTGCAAGTCAATAAGCTTCTAGTCCAATCATCTCAAGAATGTTGAAAGCTCCACAAAAATGAGGTTCCATCTTGGCACATGATCTAATCCTCAAGGAGATCTTCTTGTGCTTGATTTACAAGTCCACATATTCCCAAAATGAAACTCCTTAAACATCCTACTCTATTTTCCATAAAAAAAAAACAAATTGTCCTTTGTTTCCTTCAAACTCCTCTTGATTACTTGCATTTCTTGTTCCATCTCTTTCAATATGTCTGGTCCTATCAACACCATGTTAACAGGATCACTCCAATTGATGGGAGTATTACAAATCAACCTATAGAGTGCCTCGAATGGACTCATCCTCAATGATTCTTGATACCCATTGTTGTAAGTAAACTCAACCAATGGAAGATATTCTTCCCACCTCTGTTGTTGATGCATCACACACATCCTGAACATGTCCTCCAATATCTTGATGATTCTCTCTTTTTTTTTCCATTTTTATGCAAATGATAAGTTTTTTGAAGGCCAATTTTGTACCGAAATATTCAAATAAATCTTTCTATAATGTAGAAGTGAAATTGGAATTCATGTCTAACATAATCTTCTTCAAAACAACATGAAACAACACTACCTTTTTGATGAAGACTTGTGCTACATCATCAGTTGAATATGTAGGCTTCATTGGAATAAAGTGCACTACCTTTGTGAGCCTGTCCACCATGACCATTATGGAATCATGTTGTCTAGATGTCCTCAGAAAACCTGTGATGAAAACCATGGAAATTACCTACCATTTAAACTCCAATCAAAATCAGCTTTAGTATACCACTTGGATGCTTACGCTCTACTTTTACCTAGTGATACTCCAAACATCTAGCCACAATTTCATCCACTTCCTTCTTCGGATTTGGCTAATGATAAAACTTCTTCACAATTATCCATGTATTATGATATCCCAGGTGACATGAATATGGATTAGCATGAGATTCCATCAAAATAAGCTTCTTCAGCCCACTATTGTCTGGAACATAGGCCTTGTCTGTAAATCTTACCAAGCCATCTTTTGTGAGATGATAGTCCAGATCTTGATCACCTGCACCATGTTGTAAAATATGGATAAGCTCCCTAAGCCTATCATCCTTTCATCCTGCCTCTAACATCCGATCTTGTAAATATGTCCTATAGGAGCTCATAGCTTCTATGTGATTTACTTGTACTCTCTCTCTAAGATAATTTGTGACCCTATTCTCTTTTCCCTTGATGTACCTGATCTCAAAGTTGAACCCATTGATCATGGCCAACTATCTAGCCTACCTGTCATTCATATTTGGTGGGTTATAGATATCTCAATCCACTACAACACTCATGAAGATGAAGCATCTACCAAGAAGATAGTGCCTCAACATCTTCAAAGCATGAATGTTCATTTCCAGCTGAGGGTCATGTGTGGGATAAATTTTCTTGTGCTGATTTAGTTTCCTTGATTGAGAATACTACCTGCTCTTCCTGCACAAGGAATCCAACATGTCCTCTCTTTCAAGCATCTTCACATACCACAAACTCTTTTTTTGGATATACAATCTTTAGAACTGGAGCATTTTTCAATGACTACCTCAAGTGCTGAAAACTCACTACACATTCCTATGTCCATTTAAATATCTTACCTGTCCTTTGCAACGATGTAATATGATAAGCAATCTGTGAGAATTTCATGATGAACCTTGTACAATAACCTTCTAATATAATGAACGATGTTACCTGATCAATATTCCTAGGAGTTTCCCACTCCATGATAGCCCTCATATTTTCTGGATCCACTGTTATGCCTTCCTTGGAAACCACATGTCCCAAGTAATGTACCTTTGTCTGAAAGAAAACATATTTCCTAATCTTAGCATACAAATAGTTATCTCTCAACAATATTAATATTGTTGCTAAATGTTCACCATCTTGTTCCTCACTCTTAGAATATAACAATATATAATCAATGAATACAATAACAAACTTGTCCAGATAAGGACACGATACACTATTCATCGAGCACATAAAAGTAGGTGGAGAATTATTCAAACCAAATGGAACAACAAGAAAATCATAATTTCCATACCTGTTCCATAAATAATTCATGTATATGTTGACTTCCTTAATGCATACGTGATGGTATATTGATCTCAGATCAATCTTCGAGAAAACTGTTGCTCCCTTCAAACGATAGAAAACAAAAATTAATCCTTGGAAAAGGATACATGTCGTTAATTTTCACTTTGTTTAACTTCCTATAATCAATGCACAACCTGAGAGTACCATCCTTCTTCTTCACAGACAATACTGGTGTACCCCAAGGAGGTACACTTGGCCTCATGTATCCCTTATGAATCATTTCCTTCAATTGCAACTTTGTTTCCACTAACTCTAGTGTGTCCATATTGTATGGTTCCTTTGACGCTGATGTTGCCCTTCATATGAACTCAATAGAAAAGTCCACTTCCCTATGATGCATAAATTCTAAAATATCTATCAAAAACACATCCTATAATTGCTATAAAACCAAATATCTTCTCAAGGCTCCGCTTCCTAAACTTCCTTACCTTTATCACTAGAAATATGAACTATGAATAAGAAACACCCTTTCATGTCACTTCACTTCACCTGCATAGTTGTCACTATTCTAACTTATGTTTCCTTTTTCTTACACTAAAATTGTCTTTGTTCTTGATTGTCATCCAACCACCGAATGGCCTTTTCACAAGAATCCACTTTGGTCATATGATGATACAACCAGCCCATACCCAAGAACATACTATATGATCACAATAGAAGTACATTCAAATGCATTGATGTGGGCATACCATTTAATTCAAATGCACAAGCTCTTACCCAAGGATGGATTCTCTTCTTAGTACCTATATTTAACTGCACTAACAAAGACTCTGGATGCACTTCTTTATTCAAACCACAATTATCCACCACCGTCATGATTAACATAACTATAATTAGTCTAAGGGTCAGTCAAAATAGAAACAAATTGATCAAAAATATTACCATTCATCTTGATAATAAACACTCAGTGCCCTACCTTCCTATTATCCAGTGTTGCATAAACCCAAGGAATACTTCATCTAACATCCCCTATTATTTGTGCCTCCTTAGCACTGTAGATCTATGGACTACCACCTTTATGTTATGGATAATCTCTTCTGCGATTCTCTCCTCCGCATGTCCAACATTGTAAGGGATTCCTCCTCCTCGAACTAGAATCCTCGTCCTCTGTTAGATACTTTGAACTTATTAGGTGGTGTCACATTTTTTTATTACCTCTATCTTAAGGTATTGTTCAATTCATATCCCATTTTTATTTATTATTCTCATTACCATTCCAGATCTACTTAGTCTTAGATTTGTGCTTTGATTTATCACAACAATGCTTTAACTTCCTAATGGATTACTCCATTGATCTAGGCTCATCAAACTCAACACCATCCTTGAATGCTATCAGCAACCCACCAATGAATATTTGAATCTTCACCTTCTACTCCTTGAGTTATGACACATATCTCAATAACTCCAAAAATATGTTTATATACTCCTCATCACTCATAAAACTCATTTTCCCTATCATCATAGCATCTCTATGATTGATACTTCTTCCTAGATAGTCTCTCGACCTCATGTCAATTCAACTCCTCTTCCAATATGCCTATGACATTCTTTACTACTTCCCACCAGATATTTTTTTTACCTTTAGGACTGAATATACATGTTATGTCCTTCATGTTCTCTAAGTAATCGTGCAACCTAAATAACTTATTCATCCCAAGAAACCACAATTTTGGATCTTGTCACTTCTTTATTTCTCCATTAAATTTAGGTATCTTTTCTTTCTTAAGCTCATGTAGAAAATATCCGCTATCACTACTCATGTAAGGATGATAGCTATGTCAACCATGATACTTGTTTGAACTAGAACTAGAGCAAAGCCCATGTCCATTCACTCATCTATTAGGTGTATCCAATAATCTTTCATCTCTAAATATGTCATATCTATTCAAACTATTCCCACCATCTCACCTACTAGCATATGCTCCATTAGTCTTATCCTCTTGTCCATGATGGAATCTAAGTGGCCCCTATCTCTCCAAGTCTAACAAGCTCTAAAAAACCACCACATTGACTTCTACTTGTTTCTCTTCTTCCTTTGGAAGTCCCTATTATGATTGGATGATTCATTAATTATCTTCTTTTTGAATTTATATTTCTTCCTTCAAACTTCTAAGAGTTTTTACTATGTCCGGAGAATATCCCTCACCATGATTTGCATATAATCTATAGAGATAATCCCATGAATTATAGTCTACCATGTTGCAAGTCATACTTGATCTTTGCTTCCTGTAAGGTATATCATGTCAACTAAACCAAATCATAACAAACCAATGTACCTCAATTTAGTTCGGTGAGGATATATTGTTTGCAAGATAAACCATATTATCACAATAATTGTATAATCATAATCATCACAGTATATCTACATCATATTAATCTTCATCCACTTACCATCCATAATGCGACAATTTTAACATTGATTGGGTATTATGCGTAAAAAACATATGAATGACACACATGTATAAAAATGCATACATAATTAGCATGCATTCATCACAAGACATCTTAATATCGACATCATTGTCTTCTACATGACATCAAAACGAAAATAATGACTAGCATCATGAAATCACAATGAGCACATAAACCACAAGCATAAGGATTCATATGCAATTGACATGTAAACATGACAACTAATTCATCCAATGAGAACAAAAACGACACATCACACAAGGAGAACGAAACCATGCTCTGATACAACTCTGTAACAGCCTCCTCCCACATTTACCAGCGCTAATTGATCCACTGGGGTAAGCATGTGACAAGAAGTTACTATGGTATCATTCAAACTCCCATATATATTTAAGGAAGTGGAATCAACATGACAAGGCCAATGTGACTTTCCTTAGAAGCTACAGAACCTTCAAGTGCCAACCAACCCGTTCAAGTGTCCAACCCCTAAGAGAACTTGGTTTTTCACTGACCTATAGAGTAAATCTCTCCCATGAAAACACATGCATGCTACTAGGACCCTCTAGTCACTCCCACACCAAGGCATCCATGTGACTATGGCCTTTTTAAGGAACTTCAGTGTGAGAGACCCTAGATTATGTGCCACCTGTTTAGGGTTGTGACTCAGACCACTTCCCATAAATTCACGAAACTTTGAGAAATGAGAAATAACATTGAAACAAGTTTACTAATGAAAACACTTGAACAAGGACTTGGTCTGATCCCTACTATTAATGAAAGGTGTTTCATGAAAAATATCATAAAAATGTAAGCTACATGTAATAACAATAGATCTAAGCATAGGGATGCCATTCTTATCTGGGAATTCAGAAAGAGGACTAATATATCCTCACAATAGTTGCATTTTTATTTATTAGTTCATTCATTCATTAACATTTATTATACTAACCAAAACATGATGAGATTCATACATCATAACTATCATAAAATATGCTTATAACCAACAAATAAACATAGATATATCGATGAGGAAGCAAACATTAAACCCACATAACGGAAAGAACATTTACTGATAAAATACCAAAGGAAAATGGTTCTCTTATTAATATATGAAAATCGAACCAAGTTAGGGACATTGATGTACCACCCAACCATAGATTGGGTTGAACCAAATATCTCTTTCAGCCAATCACCCCCATGCCATATTCCAAGCATGAATGTGGGATGTCATGAAATAAAGCAAACAAAACCAAGTCAGGACATCTATATGCCAACCACCTCAATCCTCAACCATTTATTCCACCTCATGGTTGGACATCACTAACCATCACCATATTGGTCTCTACCCAAGTTTTCAGAGCACTAGAGTGTTTGTTCCAACCAAGGCTTCTAATACTAGTAACTCAACCCATGTTGTCACAAGGCTTCCAGAGTGTTTTTCCAACCAAGGTTTGTCGAAATAGTAACTCTACCCACAACCAAAGGAACAAGAGCACCAACAAGAAAACAGAGATAAAACCCATAAAACCATAGCTATCTAGGAAATGGAAAGGCTAGGAAAAGCCATTATCAATCAAGACAATCCTTCATGCTAATGATATATCATTACGAAGAAACTGCATGCATGTGAGATGCATACCAAAACCAGCAAGGAAAGCATACATGCACCTCATTACTTGCAAGAAATGCCCACTATAGTTATCGATCCCAATGTTCTCATGCACTTTCCTACTATTTCTTTTCCTTCTTTCTCCGAATCCGAAGTATCCCACAGTCCTCCAAGAGTGCTCCATGAAAACTCTAAGTGTCCACGAGCATGAGAGAGAGGAAGAGAGAGTAGAAAATGAGAGCTCTAAATTGAATGGACAAAAAACTACAAATTGATCCTCAAAATCTTTTTTATTAGTGACACCTCTATTTTCTTCATTTTCCATTATTTTTCCTTCATTTTCCTTCTCACATACAACCTGTGACCTTTGACCTCCGTTTTATCGTATTTTCCATTATTTTCATAAATAAAATGCCAATAAACGTCTCATGCCTTTCCAAGGAATTTTCCATTTCCTTTTGCCAATTTCCATAGCCATTAATTAATCACAAGTGATCCCCATCACTATGTTTTTCTCAAAATTTAGCTTGGAATACGTATCCCATGACCTTGGTTATTATTTTTCCTTTATTAAATTTATTACATGGATTTTGGACAAGGGTTGTTACAATATTTACTATGGTTGACCATGTCAACTATATGCAACCATAGTTAACACGTGTTATTGTATAAATATTATAAACCCTAACATAGTTAGCCACATTTATCACTTTGGTTTATAATTAATCCCTTCAAATTTTTTTATTAATCCCTTGAGATTATAATATTGATCCCCCTGAGTTATTAACCCCATGAGTTTGTAATATTAATAACCCCCTGGGTTTATACCATTAGTAATGCCTTGTGTTTATTAAAGTCTTAGATTTTGTATAATAAGCGCAAAGGTTTTTAATATTAATCCCTTGGGCTTATAATATATATCCTTTTATTTTATTAATCTTTTGGGTTTATTATATTACTATTCCCTTGGATTAATATCTTTGGTTTATAACATTAATAATCCCTTGGATTTATAGTATCAATAATTCTTTGGTGTATATATAACATTAAATTGCATAAAACTAAATTAAAAATAAATTATTAAATTTTAACATTCATTAAATTTAATTATTATATATAACATTTATTTAAAAATTATTAACTTAAAGTTAATTAAATTATAATTTAAAGCCCTAATTAAATCACAAAAAAATAGTAGAAAAAACTTAAAAAAAAACAACTCCCTAAAAAATTTGGATACCATTATTTGTTTGCCCATGGTAGTCATGTGGATAGGCTTTTGACTATAATGACTAAATTGTCTTCAATTAACCATGACAACAATAATCAACCATAATTAACATCTCTAAATTTATAAATTAAGTGATATTAAACATTTTTGAATGTATAAGATAGCATATTCAAACCTACCCATGTATAAGTTAATTTATAAATTTGATGTTAAAACCTAATATTTAAACAAATAGACTCTAATATTAAAACATATTATATATACTTAATAGAAACCCTAATAATTCATTAATAATAAAAAATTAATAACCTGCAAAAAACATTATGTTCTATTTTAGTTTGAATGAAATATATTAAATGATTGAGAGGTTGAATGATATTTCAAGGTAAAAAATATGAATTAAGAGTAGAATTCATTATCAAAAAAAATTGAGATAGACGACCTAAGAACACATAAATAATACAAAAGTGGAAAATATAAATTAATTATAATATCATTATCTATAATATATAAATAAAAATCTGGTAATAATTTTTAATATATTCGTAACAAGATGATACTTCTTTGTAAAGTAAAATGAATGGTATTTTTGTAGAAAATGACAACTTGAATCTCCTTATATATATGTAATTTTATTATTTCATCCGTTCACGCTGTCCATGTTAAATTTACACTTTAATGATGATACATGGAATTTCTCTATGAATCAAGAAGTGAATCATTAACTTTGTTTTCTAGTAATGTCGAAATAGTTTCCAATTGTCCTACGGTTAAGGAGATTTATTTTTTCCAGGGAATGGAAAAACTAAGCGTCAACTTTGATTCAGGCAATATTAAAGTAGTTTTTAATGTTCTTTTTTCAATTATTTTATTTTTTCAATAAAAATGAAATTACACACTCGCACCTGTAACATCCGTTGCTATGTAAACACTGCATTTACTATTCTTTTTATACTTTAGCATATGAATCGATAAATTGTGAACTGGTGAAAGTCGACGTGAAAAACCTTTGATGACCCACGTTATTTTAATTTTAATTTTTAAGCTTTTTAATTTTTATTTTTTTAAGTTTAGAAAGTTAAGGAATTACTGGAAAATGATTCCAAGAAGAGAGAACTTTAATTTCTAAGTTATTTTAATTTCTATTTATGTTTGTAATTTTAAGTTAAGTAAGTTAAGGAATTACGGCCCTTATTAAATGGATTGTAGATTCTTGAAATATTCCTGGATTTATATGTTGACTTAAACTCACTTAGGAATTAGTAGTAAAAGATTCCAAGACGAGAGATCCTTAATCTCCAAATTATTATAACCTCTATTTATTTTTATTTTTATATTTTTTAGTTGAGTAAGTTAAAAAATTACAAAAGAGAGATCCTTAATTTCCATATAGTTGAGACTATTACCACTAGCTGCTCCGTCACTGTGCTAGCTGCTTGGTCAGGATTCCAAGAAGAGAGATCCTTAATCTCCGAGTTATTTTAATTTCTATTTCTATTTATTTTTTTTAAGTTGAGTAAGTTAACGAATTACGAGAAAATTATTCCAACCAGAGAGATCCTTTTCCAAGTAGCTGAGACGATTCTCTCTAGCTGCTCCGTCCTGACAAAAAACCCTGATGAGTGAGGAAAAAGAGAGAAAGTGAAAACCGAGCACAAAGGAAAAGAGGGAACCTTGGGCAGAATTCTATCAACGTCAACAGGATGCTGCTGAGGGTATCTTTCAGCTGGATAAAAGACAGTGGAAGCCCATAATAACTACAATATATTGGCTGGAGTGGGAGTCACGAGGTTAAGAGTCTGATTGTTTCTATCAACTAGTCAAAAATTAAGGATGCTCCAGGAGAGACTTGGACGTAATTGCCAAGTCTGCTTGGATGGGTGGAGGATTCATTTCCAATATAATTCTTAATTGAATAGACTACTATAGGTAAGTGTCTGAACTTTCAGAGTTTTTATTAAGAGTTGTTGAATGAATACTTATGAATAAATGCGTATTAATAATTTTGGTAGTATTTGTATAACCATGGTCAGTTAAGAAGACTAATGGTATGTGTATGTGTAAGACAATATTGTTGGAAACTGTAATTTTTGTTACTTTGTTACGAAGTCGCTTTTTCTCATTATTAAATTATCGAGAAGAAAGAAATATGTTCTTGAATCGTACATATATGAATGACTAGATAAAGGTCTCGCGTCAACACAGTAGAAATAAGTCCAGAAAAATATGATTTCATAAAGAAATTGAAGAAATTCGTAAACAATATTATATATATTGGATGGGGACCTGGTTAGCTCCTATCCAATCCATTAAAGGCTCATCCAAGCGTTGTCCAGCATCCATGAACATACAACTCGGTACCTCATGGGCAGGACGCAGGTCATTAGTCAGGTCCCGCTAACCCACCGGGCACTATAATGTATGGTGGTAGGAAAAAGGAATAAAATATATACATACAGAAGATGCAAGAAATTTGTGCTCACGACATACATTAAAACATATTAAATCTAAGCCATAATATTAACTATAAAGAAACACACAACAAGATAATGTGCAACATACATATCTATATATATAGTTAGGAACGAATCACTAATCCTCGTAATACAAAAGACAAAGGTTCGTACCCTCCCAATATTATGTCTGTAAATTTCATAAGAATCAAATGAATTACTGTGTGATTAGTATTAAAATGGAAACTACTTGAAAACCCAGAAACGGCCACACCCGAGCCATTTGCACCAATGCGTAATGATAGTCGAACCAAAAGAGAAATAGTGTCCATAAATAAATAATCAATGATAGAATTATATACAAAATTCAATAAGGGTTTCAATGGTATATTTTTAACTGATAATAGAAAAAACAGTAAGTAAAGTAGCCCCAGTTCCCCTTTCCTATGACATCTAAAAGTCTAGCTAGTGCAAATCGCTAAGACTCATGGCTCACGGCAAGTATAATATGCCATCTTCTAGAATATTCTTGTGATAAGGTAGGGTATGGTGGTGCATGAGCCATTTGCAAGTTCTGCGTGAGAGGAAACAACTAGACTGTCATGGTCGTACCTAGCAAAATACAAAACCTAATTTGTGAGTGAAAGTTGATGCACAGGAAAAACTAGTTTGACAGATAATAAACAAAGGATAAGGGTATACTTATTGGGGTCGGGCAAATCTCCACTGAATCACTGCATCACAGTAAAAACCCCTATTACTTAATCTGAGATTGTTAGAAATGACAAGAAAACCTCATGACCTGGTGAATGGCTATGAATACCCTGTTGTAGGTAGCGTAGCACATGTCACCACCAGTTGTTGCAACTGGAACTGCGTTGTGCCCTAGGCAGGCAAAGGCAGAAAATTTACGACCCTAGTGTAAGAGATCAACCAAACATTAGCACAAATTAAAGATGAAATATGAATTCTGGCTAAAGCACTTACCTGAGCATCACGTATTTTACCCCAAACATAAACTCTCATTCTAGAGCTCGAAAACCCTTCCACCAATGACAGAATGGCAGACTGAGCCATCGTCATAAGAAAGTTCGTTACTTGAACCACTTGGACCCGATCTCCACCGTGGGATTAACCATAGTAGAATCGGAGTACAGTCTCTAGGGCCAAGTGTCCAACGGTTCGAGAATCCATCTATTGAAAAAGTTCTATGGACGTGGATCCCAAATGCAAAAACCATTAAATAGTAAATCAATAAGGTCCAACAGATGTGCCTAGAGAAAACCTTGAACTCTTCTAGAAAGGTTTGCAAGGGTTTGGATAATTAATTGTTGAAATAAAATATATCAAGTACCATTGATAATCCATCCAAAGGTCTCGTAGGTAACCATTAGGTCTCATAGCTTGATTTGAAATATTTAATTTTGTGTTGGTTTTTTATTGTTATTATTATTTATGTACGTGGGATGGTAATGCATGTGGTAAATAATATGAGAGCTGAGTTTCAAATGAAATGAAATGAAATGAATAACGTATGTAAATTTATGCTCGTAGAGGAAGCACTATAAGGAGAGGAGACGGAAGTATACAACCAGTAAGGCCTTTTACGGAATCAGGTTCTATAAGAGTTTGGGTCCAACTTGGCGATGAAAAACCAAAACCCACTGCCATGGTGTTAGACACTGTTCAAAAATTGAAAAACGAGATGAATAATCTATGAGATGAAAATGAGAGACTGATGAGAGATCAAGAAAAATTTTTGAAAATTCCTTTTGGCTGACACAATTATAGAAACTTTGCATCGAGTTCTAGAAATAACGAAATAGATGAGGGGAAAGAGCAGAGAGATGATAATTGCATGTGGAAAGTCACACTCATAGGAAGTCAACAAGGGTGAACAAGGTGAAGAATCCAGTAGCTTTCTAAACACAACAATAATAAGAAGGAAAAGACAAAATTAAAAGGAGAATTTAAGAAAATTAAACCCCCAATATTTGACGAGGAAGTGGATGAAGTTGCAGAAGCCTAGCTAATTAACATGAACAAATAGTTCCAAATTTACGAATATAATGATAACCTGAAAGCTAGGCTAGAAATCTAACAACTTCATGTAAAATCCATGTTGTGGTGGGAAGAGATCAAAACTATTCACGCAATTGATCGGCAAGGATTGACATGGGGAGAATTCCAAAAATACTTTACAGAAAAATATTTGATGGAGTGCCTCTATAATGATAAGGAAAAATAATTCCATGACCTTCAATTGGGACAAATCTCAATTGACTAGTTTGTGACTAAGTTCACTTCCTTATTAAGATATCTACCTTACATAAGGGAGGAAAAGGCCAAAGTGTAGTGTTTAATGAGTAGTTTTCTTGTCTTCATGAAGGAGCGTTTGGAATTGGATAATCCAGAAACTATGGATGAGGCTATCTGGAATGCTTGGATCTGTTATCAACTAATGAAGTGGGAAGGCAGTGATAGCTTGCTGAGTGAAAACGGACAGAAAAATCCTTCTAGTACGAAAAACACAAGGAATGTAAACATCATAAACATGCACAAAGGGAAAAATAATAGGTCGTTTGGAAGGAAACTTAAAACATTTAAATCAGGGGATGAACTTATAAAAGAGACAAAATCATCCAATAAAGTGGAGATGGGATAGACTAAGGGACCTCCCTTGTAGTGTTAGGGATGTGGGGAGCCCCATTACTACAAAACATCCCCACACCATGCCCGGACTTATCTGGACGTGAATATCAAGGAACCTTCAATAATGTGTTAGGTATCACAAAACATACCTTAGATTAAATTCACCCTTGATGATCATCAAGAAAATTATCAGCCTACTATGATTGAGTTAGAAGGTAAGTTTTTTAGCCATGTTGTATCTACTTTAATGGATTATGTGGCAAGCTTAAGCTATGTAAGTCCCAAAATAGCATATATGTTCCATTTACAAACTCATAAATTCAAGAACACATGGCTGGTGTAGCCGACAATCATGGCCAAGAGGAGAGTAACTGTAAAAATAGATAATTGTCCTATCAAAATATGAAATTAGTAAATCTTTGCAAATTTAAATGTATTACCACTAGGATGATATGATACCTGTATCGGTATGGATTGGTTAGAAGGAGATTGGTCCTTAGTAAACTATAGATATAAAACCATTAGTTATCTCTTTGAAACCTTAGGTGTTAGAAAAGAGATTCAGTGAATTAGAAGACCCATGTAGATGCACCCAATTACGAAAATGTATTAGGAAAGGTTGTCAAGTTTACACAGTGGAAGTGGAATATACTAACTCCAAGAATAAAATTCTTCCTTGGAAAGTTTATCGATAATTCAAGATTTTGTTTATGTATTTCTAAAGGAAATTCACAGACGTCCTCCCAAGTAACTTTTATACCTTACTATACTTTACTACAGAATTTATTTTGGGGCTACACATGTGTCAAAGATCCCTTATCAAATGACTATCCTTTCATTAACTGAGTAAAATATGAAGCTTCAAGAGTTTCTTGATAAAGGGTATATTTGCCCAAGTGTATCATACTGGGGGGGCCTTGTATTGTTTGTTATGGCAAACAATGGTACGATGAGATTATGTATTGATTATAGGAAGCTTGGTAAATTAACTACTAAGAATAGCTATACACTACTAAGGATTTATGATTTATTTGATCAATTTAAGGGTGTCATAGTGTTTTCAAAGATTGATTTACGATCATGATACCGTCAAATTAGGATAAGAGATAGAGATATTCTTAAGACAAACTTTAGGACTCACTATGGCCATTATTAGTTTGTTGTGTTACCCTTCGATCTAACCAATGTTTCGACAAGCTTCATGAGCCTTATCAATGGTATTTTTCACCCTTGTCTTGACAAGTTTGTTTTAATATTTATCGGTAATAATCTTATATTTTCCAAGACCCTACAGGAGCATAAGAAGAATTTACAAATACTCTTAAAATCTCTTAGCTAACAACAAATATATGTTAAATACAACATGTTTGACTTTTATAAGGACCAAATACAATATCTGAGATACGTAATATCTACAGATGGGATTGTTGTAGACCTTGAGAAGATCAAGACCATTATGGAATGGCATATTCTGAGTAGTGTTGCTGATATATGATCCTTTATGGGATTGGAAGGGTATCATTGTCGATTTATTGAAGGATTCTCTAGAATCACTTACCATATAATTTCCTTGAAAAATAAGGGAAAAGTGTTCAAATGGAAAACAAAGTGCCAAAATAGTTTTCAACACTTCAAAAACTTATTAACCAATGCTCCTGTATTAAAAATTGCAAACCTAGAAAAGGAATTTGTTTTTTCACTGATGCATGAAACTAAGGAGTGGGAGGAGTCTTGATGCAAGAGTGGTAAGTCATTGCCTATGAATATCGAAAATTGAAAGAGCATGAGCATAAATATTTCATGTATGATCTAGAATTGATTGCAGTGGTGCATGTATTAAAGGTGTGAAGGCATTACTTATTAGGCAAGAAATTTATTTTAATGATTGCCCAAGTTAGTTGAACTAACTTCTTTAATCAACTAAACCTCAGTGCACGAGAAGTAATATGGGAAACCTTTTTAAGCGATTTTAACTTTGACATTAGACATTTAAAGGGAATGGAGGATCATGTGTCCGTGCTCTAACTCAGAAATTACACTAGATATATGAAATTTCTTATAGTCAAGTGGAATTTATTTTTTTAGCACAAATTAAAGAAGTTGCAATAAAGGACCCAACGTATATGTTTTTATGTTAGCAAACCAAACAAATGAAAAGATCAAGAAATCCAATACAATAGTACATAAACAAAGATAATTAGCTAACTTTAAGACATAGGATATATATTCCTAATCAAATGACTATTAGACAATTGATATTGAATGTGTTTCATAGAAGTCCCTATGCAGATCATCGAGGATACCAAAAATTGTTTTATGTTATAAATAAGAACTACTTCTCATCTAGAATGAGAAAATATATCACTAAATGTCTACCCCAGTGTTCAAAATGCAAGTAACTTATACATGAACAACAACATCCCATTGTTTTGATTCACGCATTAACCATCCCAGAATGGAAGTTATTACCTTAGATTTCATAACAGTGTTGCCTAAAAGAAAACAAAAAATGATTGGTCATAGTTGATAAATTGAGTAAGCTGCCTCATTTTATCCTTGTTCAATCTACATACAAAGTAGTGTAGATCACAGATATACTCATGCGAGAAACTTTCATGTTGCATGGTATGCAGGGAGTAATTATTTCTGATAGAGAGGTGAAATTTACATCGACATTCTAGAAAGCTATTTTCACAAGATTGGACACTCAAGTTGAATAGAGTACTGCTTATAACCCACATAGCAATGGGAAAACTCAATGAGTGAATGAGATGTTAGAATACATGCTAAGAATGCATGTAATGCAACAACCAACAAAGCGAGAAGAATATATTCACTTAGTTTAGATTTCATATAATAAAAGCTACCATGAGTTCTTAAAGGTGAGCCCCTTTGGATTTGTATATTGAAGGAGGTGTCAAACATGGATTAATTGGAACAACCCAGAGCAAATTTTTTCTTAGTTCCCGATATGGTAGAAGAAATGGATTAGACCATGGAAAAGGCTTCAGAAAATTTAAAAGATGTCGAGGGTAGGCATAAAATGTATGTGGACAACAAGAGAACCCATAACTAGTTTTAGATATGAGAGCATGTTTACATCAGGGTAAAACCAAAGAGGGGCACATTATGATTGGGTGTTTGTGAAAATTTGGCCCCTCAATTTTTTGGCCCTTTCCAAATTATAGAGAGAATAGGAATTGTTGGATATCAACCTATGCTACCTAGTCAATATGGATCCACAATGTGTTTCATGTATATAACACCGTCCTCCCACATTTACCCAAGTTAACGAGTTTGCTCGAGTAAACATGCAACGAGAGGCTACTAAGGTCTAATTCAACTCTCCATATATAGTTAAGGAAGTAGAGCTAACACAATAAAACCAATATGGCCTTTTGCACATGTCACAAAACCTACATGAGTGAAGCAACCTTTCCAGGTGATCAACCCCTACTGGCCATGACACAAATTATTCTTAACATGTCAAAAAAATGCATTGTACAGGTCATAACAACAAATCTGAGCATAGGGGTCTCATACTCATATGAGAATTGCTAAGAAAAATTGATTCCTTATCACATTAGTTTAATTATCATCTATTAGGTCATATATGAATTTCTCGTTCATTTAAAAATAAAAACATTATGAGAGCCATATATTATCATTGTCATAAAAGATGCTCATAACCAACATATAATCAACATAAATAACAAGGATATAACAACCATTAAAACCAACTACACGAAAAAATCTCTTATTAACATATGTGAATTGCAACGAGGTCTTGAACTTCCACGAACTTCCCAACCATAGATTAAGTTGAACCAAATCTCTCTTTCATCTAGTCAACCCCATGCCATATTCTAAGAATGAATGTGGGATCTCATGAAAGACATCCAACGAAACCAAACCATTGCTTCAAGAGGCTAAATGACCTCAACCCTCAATCATTGATTCCACCTCATAGTAGAACATTACTAAGCTTAACCATATTGGTTTCTACCCAACTTGTCCATGGCTCTAGAGCTTTTTCTCCAACCAAGGCTTTGAGGAGTATTAACACAACTCAGAGTTGTTGCCAAGCTTCAAGAGTGTTTATCCAACTAGGGCTTCTAGGACTAGTAACATAACCCACGAAGGGCTTCCAAAGTGTTTTTCTAACCAAGAATTTGAGGACTCGTAACTCATCCCAATATGTTACAGGGCGTCCAGAGTGTTTTCCCAACCAAGGCTTCTAGGAACTAGTAACTCAAGCCACAACCAAAGGAACATGAGAACCAAAATGGAAATAAAAGGAAAGAAACCCATAACACCACATTATCCAGGAAATGGCAAGGCTACAAAATCCAATGTAAAACCAGGAATTCCTCCATGCCAATGATAGATCATACCCAAGGACCGATATCCATATGCCATGCATGCCAAAAACTAGCAAGGAAATCATATATGCAACTCATTACCTACAAGAAAAACCTGATGTAGTTGTTGATCCCTGTGTCCTATTATGCTTTCTTGCTCTATCGTTTTCTTCTTCATCCAAAACCTAGTGTATGCCACACTCCTCCAAGAGTGCTCCAAGAAAACTCTAAATTTTCAAGAGTATGAGAGAGAGAGAGATTAGAGAGAGAGCTCCAAAACTAAACTCCCAAAAGTCTATCAACTGATCCTCATAACATTTTTTATTAATGAGACCTCTATTTTCTTCAATTTTCCCTTATTTTCCTTCATTTTCCTCTTCACATGCAACCTATGAACTTTCGCCTTCCTTTCATCCTAGTTTCCATTATTTTTATAAATAAAATGCCAATAAATGCGTGATGTCTTTCCAAATCCTTTGGAATATCCTTTGCCAATTTCCATAGTCATCAATTAATCATATGTGATCTGCATCGCTATATTTTCTCCCAACATTCAGCTTCGAATACGTGTCTCATGACCATGGTGATTATTTTTCCTTTATTAACTTTATTACATGGAATTTTCACCAAGGTTGTTACAATATATCTTTATTAAAAAAATAGATATATGATCCTACACATATTATAAAGCGGAGGAAGTCGAGGTAAAGATCTGATAAATAACTCTGATCAATATTATGTGATAATACTTTATGAAACTAAATATTTAATGACAACTTATAATATAGGTCGAGTTGGATGGAAAGTGTCTGGTAGAGCTTCCGTGTATTCTAGAGTGGAGAGAAACAATGATACAAAGGTGAGCTATCACCCATGCTAAAGTGCAGTGGAGGAACTTTAGCCTAGAAGAGGCCACGTGGGAAGAAGAAAATTAAATGAAAGAAGCATACCCTAACCTCTTCAAAAGCCATGAATGAACACTAAGGATAGTGTTTAACATTGGGGGAGTGGAGGAGGGATGTACCACCCCTCGCTATGTAATAGACACATTTATCTTTTTTTCTTACTTTAGAATATAACTCGGTAAATTTTGAACTGGTGAAAGTGCTAATTTTTGCAACTATGGTCTAATTTCACCGTGGATAACTCATATGATCGAGATGACTATTTCATTAAATTCCTCTTTTCAAGAGGACCAAATGAACTTGATGATCACCATATTTTGACAAGAGGAAGTTGACTTTCGAATTATTTTATCCACGAATTTATAATGGAATAGGTCAGTGCTAAGAAGATAAAATTGGACAGGTCGACCTCAACCCCATGTGGACCCTCATGAAAGCCTATAAATGGAAGGGACCTCAAGCTCATTTATATACATTGATCAAACCATCTTCTACTCTCTTCTTTTGTCTTGGTGCACACAGGTTTTATAGAGGAAGTTCACGTAAGGGTTTAAAATTACAAGGGTGAAGCTTGCACAGATCTAGGGTTTATGTTTCTCGGATCTAGGCACGTAACTGAGTATTTTCATCCCCAGACGCTCACACATGGTGCCTAAGAGAGTGTTCAGGAAGTATCATACACTCGCACAAAATCCTGAAGACAACATCGAGGTTTTTGAAGCATATAAGGAGGTACTGATCCATGGACACACACATAAAGTCGTCTAGGGTGTGTCTAGAGAGTCCCACATGCCCACACAGTAACAGGAAGGGAGTGTCCATGTGTTTGGAGTAGTTTTGTGTATTTGACCCCAGACGCATGCATACAGTGTTCCTTGGAGCCTCTGGATCAGTCACAAACACCCTGACATAGTGGTCAAGAGAGCATCTAGGCAGTCTTAGACACATGTAATCTACCCTTCTCGGAACATCCATGCTTTAGATTTACGGTTTGACAATTGCCTTCAGTTGGCTTCAATGGTCCGATGGATAAAGAGTTTTTCTCTGTTGTTCTATAGTTCTGCAATCTGTCTCTCTTATGTAAATATTTGCTACAATTTTATGTATTGGACTCATTGTACTCACTCATGAAAACTTCTTATGACGACCTATTAAGTAAGAAGATTTGAAAGGGTTTTCCTCGTTGTGGGGTTTTTCCGTGGTCTTGGACCAATATGTTACTTCTTATGGTTGTGTTGTTATCTTCTTTTGTCTTCCTTGTCATTGCATATATTTTTGTATCTTAAGTTACAGTTTCTAATTTGTTACATTGCTAATAATTGGATGCATTGTTAAATGAAGAGGTAAATTGTGCTAGAGTAATTAATACAACATAGAACTATCTTAAAAATTAACAGAAAGTCAAGTCCACGTGAAAAACTTTGGATGACGCAAGTTATTTTAATTTCTATTTATTTCATTTATGTATAATTTCATTAAGTTAAGGAATGATGGAAAAAAGATTCCAAGAAGAGAAACATTTAATCTCTACGTAGTTGAGATAGTTATCTTTACCTTCTCCCTTGGGGACAACCACCTCGATCAGTGACGAAAAAGAATGGAGAGAGGGAAGAGAGGAGACATAGGAGAAAGGAAAAGAGGGAAACCTGAAGAGAAATATTTATGCTCTAGGTAGTTGAGATAGTTACCTCTACCTCCTCGCTCGGGGACAACCACCTCGATCACTAAGGAAAAAGAGGAAGAGAGAGAAGAGAGGAAGCATAGGAGAAAGAATAAGGGCTATACTTCTCGAGGTTGAAAAGACCTCCACTGAATCACTGGAACACGCTAAAAGCCTTTATTAGTTAATCTCAGATGGTTAGAAATAAGCATAAAACCTCATGACCTGTTGAATGGCTATGAATACTTCATTGTAGGTCACCTAGCACATGGCACCACCAGTTGCTCTAGTGGGAACCCCATTGCCACCTACACAGGTAAAGCTAGACAAGTTAAGACACTAGTGTAGCAGAGCGGCAAAAAATAAACCCAAATTAAAGATGAAAGATGAATTTTGGTCGATTCACTGAGCTGAGCATTGGGTATTTTAGCCAAAACATCAAGTTTGGTTATAGAGGTCGAAAACCCTCCATGCAACGGCAAAATGGTGGACTGAGCCATCCTCTGAATCAAGTTCCTTACATGAATGGTTTGGAGCCGGTTTTTGATGTAGGATTAACCCTAGTAGAATCAGAGCGTGGTTTCAAGGGCAAGTATCCAAGGGATTGGAAAATCCATCTTTCAAGATAGCTCTATGGACATAGGGTCCAAATGAAAGAACCATTGATTAACAAAACAAGAAGGTTCCGCAAATATGCTTAGAGAAAACATCAACCTTTAAGTAGAATAGCTTGAATTGAAATATTTAATTCCGTCTTCTTTTTTTTATTACTATTTAGGTATGCGGGATAATAATGCATGTGACAATACCTAACCGAGAAAATCTAAACTTTATATATTTTAGTTTTTTTTTTTTTACCATCATTAGAATCTAGTATATAAAAAAATTGAAATTAAAAATTTCATTTTTAAAATTCCATTAAATAAATTTTATATTTTTTAAAGCGTTTATTACATAATAAAATCAAATAATACCATATTTAAAAATAACAAAAGAAAAACATTTGGAAAATAATACCAATTTTCTTAAATGTGGGAATCCCGGGAATCTATATGGCCGGCAACTAACTAGAGAATTTTGAGAGCTCCTGTGTGGTGAGTGTAGATATGTTTGCACTTGTGTAAATGTTCAACAGCTATACCATCAAAACCAATTTGCAGCATAATCTTAATTATATTATATTACACATTGAGCATAACATACGATCAAAGAAAAGCATTCAACTACGAGTAAATGTTCACCAAGGACACCATAAAACCAATTGGCCGCATAATCTTAATTACATTATATTACACATTGGGCATAACATACAGGCAAAGAATAACATTCAACTGCGAGTAAATGTTCAACAGAGACACCATAAAAACCAATTTGCAGCACAACCATAATTACATTATATTACAAGCGTGATATAATGAAGGATTATTATCATTATTACATAACTTATAAATATATATTTTAATAATATTTAAATATATATGTTAATCGGAGTGATACTTATTGGTAACTATAATAAAGAAAAATATAATAAATTACTTCTTAATATATTTATAAGATATTCTATGTATTTGTTTTATCTATCATGTCATATTTATATGTATATATATAATATTGTTCTATAGATTCAATGTACCACTACCACACATGAAGGGGACTTTTAAGGAATCTTTTTTTGTCTTTAAAAGTCAGCTTTTTTTTTAAATTATTTTACATAAATGATGTAATATTGAACTGAACTGTTTTACTTACTAAAAAGCAATTTGAGACAAAAACCTTAACAAAACAACTTTATATTCAAGACAAAAATATTTGAGACAAAATTAACTTTAAGACAAAATTTATATCTGAGTAGCAAAAAATAGTTTAAGACAAA
>APFE030299535.1:67009-94915 GCA_000404065.3 Pinus taeda
AGAAATGCATAAAGAGAAACAGGGACAACAGATTTTTAATGCACATGGGTGAATGATAATGTGGGGCAGCAGAAAAATGAAAGGAACTGCACAGCAGTGCATTGTGTAAAAAAAATGAATGAAGACTAAGATTGTGTGAAGCAAGGGTATAAAAAGAAAAGGCAACAGCTCATGTTAATTTTTTGTTGTGTGGAGAATGCAGCGCAAAACAGTGTGGGGATGATTTCTCTCTATGTGCAAGTAATGGAGAGTAAAGAGTTAGTGTACGGGCACACAGCAGTATGATGAAACAAAAGGCAGCCACAGTGCAAATTGCAGAGGCAACGCAGCAGTAAATAAAAACCCAGGGATGACAGAGTCTATGGTTATGGATATGGACAACAGTGCATAAGAAAAGGCAGCAACGTGATGGCAAGAAGGAGAAGCACAGTAGTGCGAAGAAAATGAAACCAGAACTAAGAGAGAGTGAAGAAATGTGTTTTTACACAGCAATGCAAATAAGAAAATGTAGCAGCATGAAGTTTTTGTTGAAGAAATAAAGGGTAATGGATAGCAGCAGATGTAAAAGAAATTTTTTCCTTTACAGCAGTAAATGTAAGTATAGTGAATGTGCTGTTCATTGAATTGAAATGCAACATATGCAACAATAGTGAATGTAAGAAATGTTTACACAAAGCAGTGTAAATTTGTAAGGTGGGACAGAGTAATTGTTCCAGAAAAGACAAAGTATTCTGTCTTTGAAGAATGCACAGCAATGCAGAGTTTGCAAAGAAATGTAAGTGAAGTGCAGTAACACAACAGCAAGCGCTGACACAGCAGTGTGGGGTAGACGCAGCAAAGAAGATGGCACAGCAATGTAGCAGAGAATATGCAGCAGCATAAAAGAACAATGTAATGAGTATGCACAACAGTGCAATGAATGTTTTGTTTTGAAACTACATCTAAAGTAGTGTTTGGCAGTGATCCCTTCGTGAGAGAAAGTGAAGTTCTTAGTGAATCCTTCTGTTAAATAGGAAGGTGCTTTTCAGCACAATGTTATGGTAAATCCCTCTGTCAAGAGGAAGATGCTTTTTAGCATACACATGGTAAATCCCTCTATCAAGAGGATGATGCTTTTCAGCATAGTCACAGGTGAATCCCTCTGTCAAGAGGAAGGTGTTCTTTAGCACATTGTTATGGTGAATCCCTCTGTCATGAGGAAGGTGCTCTTAAGCACAGTTTCAGGTTAATCCCTCTATTAAGAGGAAGACTATTTTGTTGTTTATGGAACTGCATCATAAGCAGTTGGCGAATCCCTCTATGTGAGGAAGTGTCTCGGTATGACTGAATGCCCAGCAGTTGAAATTAAAGGGGAGTGTTGAGTTTGTAATTTCAACCGCGGAGCACACAGTCGTACCATTCCCTAAAACCACAAAAGTGAAACCACAAACCACCGGTAAGCATATCGCACCACTTTTGCATAAAGGTGGTTTCCGTACTTAGGGGCTCCGATAAAACTTGGAGCTTACGCGTGGATGAGGGGTGACATCACCTTCTGACACTTATCGGACGATAAAAGTCGGTCAAAATTGGTCATCTGATATTCATCCGATCTGCTCCTGGATTCTCTGTCGTCGGATCGAGGTCAAAGCTGGGTACGCTTTGCAGGGAATGGAGATTGCGTAAAGTTTTTTTTGACCGCTGGTTCTGTTAGCTAAGGAATTAAATGTTATTTAAACGTGGTTGGTAGATGGTAGGTAAAGTGTTATAATCTTTGTTTATACGGAGGTATGGGTAAGAGAATGAGTGTAATTTTTTTTTGGTCACATATGTATTGAATGTTGACTTGGTATATGGAAGTAAAAAAAATGAAATGAAACATAGTGTGTGCGTGCGAAGAACAAATCTTTACCAGAGTCTTTTGCTAGTATGAATGCACAGCAGTACATAAATTATGTGTTGACCAATTTTTGTGAGAGAAGGTGAAACGCAGCAGCGTAGAGTTTTGGTATAGTATGTGAAATGAATCGCACAGCAGTGCGTGAAAGAAGCAGGGGAGTGTCCCTTTTGAAGAGGTCAATTTAGTTTAGCAGTGCGAAGAGGAAGGAAAGATTAGAAGAGAGGATGAAATATTTTGTATGCTGAAGTTTTTTTTTATTGTAATGAGCGGGCACATAATGTTTCGTTTTGGAACTACATATGTAAAAGTTTGTTTTACAGTAATATGTGTAAAATATTTTTACAACAATATGTGTAAAAATAGTTTTACACCAGTAAATGTAAGCTACATATGTAAAAGTTTGTTTTACAGTAATATGTGTAAAATATTTTTACAACAGTATGTGTAAAAATAGTTTTACACCAGTAAATGTAAAAAGGGGTTTTACACCAGTAAACCCAGTTCAGTAAATTTTCAGGTGAAAACAGAGTTTTGGTTGAATGTTGTTTCTGGTAAATCCCTCTCAGCGAAGAGGATGAATGTGTATCAGGCATATATTTTAATCAATAGGAATGTTTTTATGGCTGTGTAATGGACTGTTATGATTATATTTGTTTTTAATAGCTTCTGTGCAAAGGTCCTGGAAGAAATGAAACAGAGCATTGGCTCTGTGGTGTTTGTTTGTTTAGTTTTGGTATTTTCCCATTGCAAAAAAAATACCCAACATGTTTGTAAGTGATTGTGCGCTAACTTCATTTGCCTTCAATACGGCGAAATATTCTTGGGGTTTTCTTCATCGCTAAGATTCTTGGCTACCCTTTTGTTATTGTTTACAGGCATAGGTTATAAAAT
This sequence comes from Pinus taeda, assembly GCA_000404065.3. NCBI lineage: Eukaryota > Viridiplantae > Streptophyta > Pinopsida > Pinales > Pinaceae > Pinus > Pinus taeda. The sequence goes on from APFE030299535.1 coordinate 69,780, forward strand.
TTTGTTACTTGGCTTAAGTTGGTTAAAATATTCATTCAGTACTTTCCAGAGTGAAAATGGATAGAATGATTTATTTTTACAATATATAGACTACAGCGATTGCAACTCTGGTATACAAAATTTACAGTGATTTCATGTCTGGTATATCGCTTCTAGGCCACCTAAAATCTTTAAGGGAAGATTTTCTTCATTTGAAAACATTCTGAATATCTCTAAAATACATAAAATAATTTAGAAAATTCACTTAATTCTCACAATGTTGAAGTCAAATTTCATTTCATTATAGCAATATTGCGGTCAATTTTTTAGGAACGTTAAAATATCAATGAGATTTGAAATAATAACACTGCATCTTTAAGATGATAAAGGATTTCATTTCAACTTTACAGAGCTTAAAAGCCGCCAATGCAATCAAATCATTTGTGCATCACATGGTCTAATAATAGAGCATGTTTTCATAATGGAATGATATCGGGGAATTGAAGCTGATCGTTTTGGAAATGTTTAAATTGCAGCTTAAAGAAAGAATTTCCACTATTATATTTGACAAAAAATTTAGGATTTTAATTGTGAACATACATTTCTTGCCCCGCTGTTTGATTGAAGATAGGTTTTAGGATTGCCTTGGAACATATATTTCTTTTTAAGACTGAAAATTTCGGTCAGCACAGTGCATGCGATGCATGATTACCTTTAAAAATTCACTTGATCTGATAGCTACTGGCCTTTCAGTTAGTTTTATTAGGTGGGAAATATTCAGAATGATGCGCAGAAAAATTAGGTATAAGCAAACAGACTACAATCATTAATTGGATAAGAAGCCAGAAATTGGAATTCTTCTTTTGTTTCTTGGCTTCAGACTACCAGTATTTAAGGTCTACACCAATAAGTTGATGCACGAAACTTTCCACTGAAATGTAAAAGGGAACTGCACAAAAGCTACATATAGTAAGAGTTAACAATTGGTCAAATGTTTATGTCTAAAGCCAAAAAAGAATTTGTAGGTTCATATAATTCCTTTAGTGTATATATCTACCAGGATAATATGTCAAAACTTTATCCCATCCGAAGAAAAACAATTTTAATATCTGAATGAGATCCCACATTCTAATAACAAATTGGGTTAATCGGGTGGTCAATGTGCTTACCGTGGTTTTCATTTCATCCAGCTTAGTTTCTCATTGCAATATGTATTTTACAACATTAATTTCTGAGTACAAGATGCCTAATACAACATGAAAGGAACTATCATGATGTTTTCTTCTTCTCTATGTTTTTGTTACTACCTCAAACACATGAACCTTGAGTGACTGTGTCAGAAACTTGGATGTTTTGTTTTTTTATTCTATGGCATTGGTCAGAAAATAAATGATCCTTTCAGTGAAGATGAGGTTTGGGACAACTATGTTTAATTTTATCATGCCTATCATTCCAATAACGTTCAATATAATTATTGTTGCTCACTTTTGTGCCTACTATTAGATTAATTTTGGCTCTGTCATAAATTCACATCAAGGTTTCTTTTAGTAGTGGATTTTTCCATGGTATTTCATGTAATATAGTCTATTTCCTAGCTTGATTACATAGATGACCTTAAAATTATGCTTACATTGTCTTGTATAATTTATCATGTGACATGAAAATAAGTATATGCATACCACATTAGTGTAGCAACTCAAAGTTGAAGTCCTGTAGAACTTTGATGCAGTCATAGGAGATGGCAGATTTGACAAAGAGGTGGAAGATTGTGGACTTCACACAAACATAGCTAGAATCAAGCCTAGATTTTGTGGTTCTGGTAAGAGATAAAGTCCAATGCATGGGAATTTCTACATCAATTTACACTGCAGATGCAATGTACGACTGTTGCATTTTTCCTATGAGTTGTTGTATGAATTATGGATCATAGGAGTAACTAAGAGTTTCAAGGGTAGCCAAAGTAGCAAGTTTGTAATGGTATTTGGTAGGTGGAGGATCTTGCATCTCTTTGTAACTTAAATTTGATTTCTACTCAACTAACCTATCTAGTGCTTCAATCCCTTGCTCATATTCTATGCCACCTCCACGAAATTTTGTCCACATATGCACTTAATTTATCATTAACTAACCTCATAAAGTGTGTGGTTCATTGGAATTGGTGTTGTGTTATATGGTGGGGTTTGTATGTCAGGCTATGTATCGAGGTCTTTCTGTAGCATATATGTATAGGAACATGGAATTCTTAAATGGGTTTTTGTAAAGGAACATTAAATTCTTAAATGGGCTGAATTAAAGGGATAGACTAAACAATAAACTAGTATTGATATCAGGGTGGGGATAGAAAATATGAGTAAAGTTAGGGTGGAGACAATATATCTAAAATTCTTGTTGCCTAAAGGGTGAGGACATTGACCTTTGGAATCGCTATTTTCTAAAGGCTGGAAACATTGATCTCTGGAGCCCCTTTTTGATTCAAGGGCGGAGACATTGATCTCTAGAGTCCCTTACTGATTAATTGGTGGGGGTTATACATGTTTGGTGGCGCCCAACAATGATTGCATGGAGGATATTGTCTCTGGAGTCCTGGTAAAGGTCTAAAAAGTTGTATATGGTGGAGGCAATATAAACCTCCAAAATCCCTGGTTTGGTCCCACGCTTGGGGGGTGGCAGCTGCATTATCCGTAGAATTTCCAAGGATGGGAGGAGAACTAGCGACATTATGCTCATGGAATGAAACACCTTAAGATCAAGGTCATGTTAAGACAAGTACTCTACTATTGGTGGGGTGGTTAAATTTATATACTAGTAACTTGACATAATTTAACTTCTAGCTTGGGTGATTTGGTAACACTTATATTATGTGTTTACAGTGGGCTCTTGATAAATGGACTTTTATGCTTACAATTTGAAATTATTTGCATATAGACAAGTAACATAGCGAGTGAATCTTGTAGAATTAAAATTCTAAAGCCATCCACTTGCATCACACTGTCTCTATATATAATCTGTGTATGAATTCCTATTGTAATAAGAATTTTGCATGGGATGCTACTACCTCCCCTATGCCCACAGTCTCAACGTATGCTATTCACTTACTAGTATGAAAGTGGCTAATGAACAAATGTTGCTCTTCCCTTATACTATATCTAGAACTTCCAATATGGGATGTGCTCAATTCCTGTAGAAGTTGCAAAACAATTCACCATGGTCAACTGTGCATTTTTCTTAAGATTCTCCTTATGTAGTGATAAAGCTTAAGATAATTCATTTTTACTAGTTAATGATCTCTAGTGTCACTTTGGCGATGAAATTTGGAGTGTATAGTATGTGGTGTAAACATGCCATAGTTGTATGTGTGGACCATATTGTCCTCATTGTCATAGGAATTCCAACATGGGTAAAGTTTCTCCATAAGCCTATATATGGTGGGGGCCATTACCTTCATTACTTTAGCCTCCTTGGACATAAGTTATACATAGTTTGTAGATGAAGAAAATATTCCGACATGGAGTGTGACCCCCTCTTGTTGAGTCAGTGCAGCAAGAAATGAAAATGATGAGGACTTGAATCCAAAAAAGACCTATTGGGTTTCTCCACTACATGATTTTGAGATCTATTAACCATTGCATTCACCACAAAATTGCTTATAAAGAGCTTATACTCTCGTGAAGACCAAATGTGGTGACACTAATAATGGACCCTAAGAATGAGATCCTATGGATAAGATAGATAATACTAAATAATGCTTACGTCCTAAGGGGTTATGTATTTGTATGATTTAGGTGATGTCTTTATTCATTGATTAAAATGCTATTGATGTTAAACTCAGCTGAATACTAAACTTTAGGATCCTATTGATCTGAAAATGGACGATGAGGGGTTGGAAAATTTCTTGTTCAATTCCTGTGGTGACATGAAGAAAATCTATAACAATGTCCTCGTGACACTGAGATATGCATTGAATCCGACCAACATGATTCTATAGGCTTTAGGGTGCTTTTATGTAGATGATACTGCCGAAAAATGGTGTATATACATTCGAGAGCTGAGACATGCTTGTCATTTTCTCTTGAGATCCCTTCATTTTGTTTTGTCGTAGGGCAAGGTGTTGTTTGAGAGGGACTCCCACCAACTCCTCTCCTCGTAGCAATATTTCAAATATTAGCCCATAAATCAAACACATGACCTTGTTTCTCTAGTTTGGAAACCCTTGGATGGATCTGACAATGAACTTCTCCCAACCACTACTTTAACCATCTATTGAATGCCTTTGATTTGTATGCGTAAATTATTATGATTTATTCATTAGGTGAAATATAATTTTGCATTGACATAATACAAACACCAAATTTAAGCCATGGTAGTCAAAATTTCAGCCTTACAACTCTCTCATCCAATATTAAATACTTCACTAATTAGTTGAGGGGTAATCTCCTTAACAATATATTAAATATTAGAATCATTCATATTAACAAAAAAAATAAGAATAGTATTTAATATTAAGTTATAATGCAGGTACCTACCAAATTGACATATGAGACCTCCTTGTTTGTGAGACAAGGGATACCATCCATTCAATGTTTTAACTATTTAATCTATGGAGGTCTACATACCTTAATTTCCTTTGGATCCAATCCTTTGAACTTTAAAGAGAAAACACTTTAATAGAAATCGAACAAGTGAATACAAAGTTAATGTGTATATGTACCAAAGTTACTTTGAGAGTTGCATGGCATGCTTAGTTTTGTATAGAGGCAAGGGAAAACTTGAAGGGTTGATTTTGAACAAACGTGTATGGTCAATTATGATTATCATAGGTATATTAGTTTGGTTTGCCCAATAAAGAACTTACACACCTCGTTACTGCTATTAAAGGCATGTTATGAAGGTTTACTAGTTTAATGTCATGCACATTTAGTTGTGTCTATTAAAGGCATGTTAGTTCAATGACAAAACCAGCGACTTGTTTACTTGGTCAGCTTAGTGAGTTATGTGTTAATCATCTCAGTGAACAACATATCAGGTCAATTAGCTTATTCATTGACATTCACATTCCATTGTCACTATTAGTGACATGTTAGGTTGGATATTAACATGTATTTTTTATTAACATTATCTAGGAGATTAACCGAATCAACATGCATGTTTGACTATAATTGTGGGAGATATGTTAGATAGGTCAACCCCATCAACAAAATTTATGTTCAATTGCACATGTTACAAGCATCACAAAATGGTCACTTGGATAGTAACATGTACATTTTGGTTATCACTATTGAAGGTGTGTTACATTGGTTAACTTGATCAATGACTTGTATGTTTGGCTACAATTATTAAAGCCTCACTTGATTGTTTAACATAGTAAATGGAGTGTAAGTCTAGTTACCACTATCGAAGGCATGTTATTTTTGTTAAATTAGTTAACATAATATACATTCAACTATGATTGTTAGAGCCATCCAAGGCTACTTATTGCATTGTGTGTGAGTATAATGTGTTATTTTCTTTTGTAGGTCGAAGATTTTTCATTAATCAAAAAGTATGTACAAGGGTATCAAATGCATGTGTCCTCACCCCGACCAGGTTTTTTTGACCAATGTTATTACAATGGCACTTACAAAAATAAAAATACCCAACTGGGAGACCCATGGCCTTATAGGCCTTACATGCCAAAAAACAAAAAGAACTAACAAGACACTAGTTACCATAATTAGTCATCAGAAGTGATAGAGACAAGATTATTTGGCCCCATCCCTGGAGGAGGAGGTGGGAAGTAGAGAGAGTGGATGTGAGTATAGTGTGCAATTATTCCCCCATGTGAGGGGGTTACTTATTGAAGATGGGGCTATGTCTACGTCTCAAGTGACTTTAATAGAACAAATTCCATTTAGTTGTGATCGTTGAGCCAAAGGGGTGCTTCCATAACTTTTGAGATGCTTCTACCACATTGCAATGTCTCAAATCAAATAATCGCCACTTTCTTGTGTTCATATAAAACATTTCAATCCAAAATATAAATGTATGTCAAAACAAATTAAATGGCCCAATGCTCATTGACCCACAGAACCAACCTTCCTAAATTTATCTCCTTGCTTGTGATTGTTGGGGTTCAAACTCATCCCCCCACCATAAATCATTTACTCCACCATTACATACACAAGCATATCTCTAAAAAGCACTCAAAACTTAACCATTTTCATGCGTTACAAAAGAATTACAAAGCATTGTTACATTTGCACCATAAAATATACATATTTGTAATCAAGATTTCCTAAAGTAATATGTGGTACTCTTAATTACAATCTACGACTTTGACTACCCATACCCTATCCCTTATCCCCATGGAGATCTACTTTGACTACCCATACCCTACCCCTCAACCCCGTGGAGATACTTGTATTGATGTCATGACCCTCTCCATTTTGTAGATATTCTCTTAAACTAATCTCATAACACCCTCCATTAAAATCATTACATGCACGTACATGAGAACCATTTCCCTACCAAAGTGGACCAACAAGGACTAAAGAGGCTCTACTCACCCCAACCCAAGTGCGAGGAAGTCGTAGCAACAAAATGCCAGAGCTTATAAACCTTCACGAGAACCATTCCCACTCTCCCAAATTCCATCAGAAAGTGAAAAAAAAAATGCAATAGGAAGGAAAAATTCCCAATCCATGGTGAGAAGGCTAGAAAAATTAAAAGAAATCAAGTGTGACCATGCTAGTCAAAACAAGGCCGCTACATAGAGTTTCTTTTAACCTAAGTTAAAACTTGGATATTTGAGTAGGAGATCATGTAGGAAAAACAAGGACTCAAAAGTGCACATCTTGCTGAGATTGAAGAAATAGGTGTGAGTTCTATCATGACCTTCACACAGTAGATTCGAAATTTGAACATGTTTACAATTCCTTGATAATTCCCCAAGATGATCATTTATTTTTTTAAATTCGATGTAACATCTCCTTCTGAATTTTATGGCAGAGCTTCAAACTCAGGTGAGTACATATGTGATTTTTGAAAACTTATCTTTCTTTCTATCTATTGCAATTATATTACTAATTGTGAGTGCGAATTCATTTTTCCCTTTTTCCATGTTATATGAATATGCACCCTAGGGTCCTTGTTATTTGCTATTATATTTGAGAAATCCACAATGGGTTTATCTCATAACTCACTTATATGTTGGTCTAAGCCATGAATTTAATGTTTTATAGTTCCAACATCGATTTATGAGAAGGTTTGTGGGAAAAAAGGTCCAATGGGTTTGTGCGACTGATTTGAAACAATTTATTTGGCTATCTTACTAATTTCTTGCTTAAATGTGTACCATGCCGTTTGGATGTCTTGAGTTTCCCTTCATCCTCTATATAGCATCAGTTGATTGGGCTCTGGTTGTTGTATGAAACATGATATCGATTATTTTGTATTCCATCTATCTTTTCGCAACTTTGGTTCAATAAAAAGGGTGGTGACAACATTTCACCCTTTTACTAAAATCTTCTCCTCCCAGTCTCACTCGAACAACAACAAAAGCTTCGAAGGAATATTTTTATTTGTTAGTTAAATTTTAAAACCCTTCATGGTTCAAGGGTTTCCAATTTGCGCTCTGGCTTTCCATACAGATCTCAGGATCTATCCTCCATAGCTAAGCAAAGCCAAGCAAAGGGCAAGTGTAGTAGGAGTTCAAAAGATGACCTGGCTTCCTCCAAGGAAGAATGACTATATAATGAAGAATCGAGCCCAGAGGAAGAAGAGGATGTCCAAGAACAACTTAAAGCTATAACTTGGCCAAGGACAAACGATGATGAAGACAATGAAAACAATCAATCGGCGAATGCGTGTAGTGCATACGAAGATCGAGATGCTTTTGTCGAAACTGATGAGGAGGTAATTTTGTCAAAATATATTTCTTTTGAACTCCTTTTATTTGTCTTTAGCACTTTTCAAATCCCTTTTTCTTGAAATTTTATTCTTTTGTCCTATCCCCCTCTATTTGGCTTAGGCATACCATGCAAATTGAAGTCTTCCATTCTGTGTGGTCTAGGGTCTTGAGAAGTGTCGGGTTGTTATTCTCCATCTAGCATTAGAAAATGCTCCACATTGAGCCACCCCTAATCACTCCAATGCAGCATCCAAGAGGTGACACGGCAAGAGGAAGCTCTACATCAGGACACTCCTAAGCACTTTCCAACAAAAATTCTCCAAATCGAGCCACCCCTATGCACTGTGCTACGAACGCCGAGAGGCAATATGACAAGAGCACTCTGCAATGAAAATGCTCCACATCAAGCCACCATTGAGCACTCCGAGGCAACATCCGAGAGGTGCAGGGTAGAAGGAAGCTCTGCTTTGAGCCAACCCTGATCACTATGTAGCATAACCACACCTCAAGTGCTTCTGGCATCCCTAGTCTACTTCTGCTACCCGAGTATGTTCAACACCCTATCTGGATTGGGGGAGCAGGTAGGATTTAATCTTGTTAATGAGGATTTAAATGGGTCTCATTGGTTATATCTTGTTAATTAATATTTAATAGTATTTAGTTGGATTTCAATTTTAATGATTTTGTTTATAGCCATATTGCAAGAGTTATATATTTAAATAATACCCAATTTTCTTTTATTTCTTCCAATAAAGAAGATACTTTTTCCTTTTTTGTCGGATTTTAACTTCTATGGATGTTTTATAGCTACTAGGGCAAGCATTTTATGTTCAAATGGTTGTGAATTTCTTTGGGGTCATCCCATAAACAAAGAATGTGTTGCTTAGCTATTGGATTTTAACTTTTATAGCCTTTTAATAGCCACACAAGGAAAACATTTTATCTTAAAATGATACCCAATTTCCTTTCAGGTAACCCCATAATGAAGATTTGTGTTTCTCTTTAGTCCGATTTCCAACTATATGAGTTTTTTATGGCAATATATGGCAGACATTTTATATTCAAATGTATGATTTAAAATTGTGCATCTCAATGCTTTAGGGTTGCAGATTCCATGTTTATTGTTCTCTTCGAATTGTGATAGGGCTATTAATATGAAACATTCATAAATAGAGAGGTCTAATAACTTGTCTCTTTTTATGAGCATGGTGATTTCAATGTCTTCCTGGAGATGCATAAGATCCACAATGCATATATTCAAATGGCACCAAATCTTCTTTTGGGTCATCATCTAATGAAGATTCATGTTCCTTTTTAGTGGGATTTCAACATTTATGAGTTTTTGATATCCATATGGGGCAGGTATTTCATATTCGAATATATGATTTAAAATTATATGAATTCTCTTAAACCTTAGGGTTCCACTTCTCTTAGTGTGCATATTTATTCTTCCCATCGAATCATTAAGAGGTAGAATTTGGTTATAATGGAGAGATTGGTAGATTTTACAGCTCACTGTATCTATCATTCCTTCTACAGTTTAAGAAAGGCACTCTAAAGTTTAAACATAAGTGTTTTCCTTACATTTTAATTGTTTTTATTTGTGAATTTCGTTGGGGTAATCCCATAAAGAAGGCATGCATTGGCTTGTTTTTAGATTTCAAATTTTATGATCTTTTTATAACCACACAAGGAAAACATTTTATGTTCAAATGGTACCCAATTTCCTTTCGGGTAACCCCATAACAAAGATCTATGTTCCTCTTTTGTCCGATTTCCAATTATATGAGTTTGTTATGGAAATATATGCCTATTATTTTGTATTCAATTGTATGATTTAAAATTGTTCATCTCAATCCTTTAGGGTTGTGGATTTCTCAATTTGCACTTTTATTGTTCTTCAAATTTTTATAGCATTGTTACTATGAAACATTCATAGATAGACATGTCTAATAACTTGGCTCTCGTGATGAGCATGGAGATTTCATTGTCTTCCTAGATATGTATAAGATCCATAATGCATATATTCAAATGGTGCCCATTCTCCTTTTGTGTCATCATTTAATGAAGATTCGTGTTCCTTTTTAGTGGGGCTTCAACTTTTACGAGTTTTTGGTAGCCATATGGGGCAGGTATTTTATATTCGAATATATGATTTAAATTTCTATGAATTCCCTTAAACCTTAGGCTTCCAGATCTCTTAGTGTCAATATTTTTCTTCCCCTCGAATTGTTAAGAGGTTAAGAATCTCTTTGGTTAAATTAAGAGGTAGAAATTTGTTATAATGGAGGGAGAGGTAGAATTTACATCTCACTATATGTATCATTCCTTCTACGGTGTAAGAAAGGCACTCTAAAGTTTAAACATAAGTGATTTCCTTACCTTTTAATTTCTTTTATTTCTGCAATATCATTGAAGCAGAAGCCAGGATGGAGAAAAATTTTAGGTTATATTTGACCTACAGTGATTGTGTCCATAGCATTCATGGATGCTAGAATGTGTATGTAGTTACTAATATTTAACAATTTTATTTCGTATATATTTGGGTATCGAGGTTGATATCGAGAATTCTGGCTATGTCTGAGTGGTGTCTGATTTATAGGGAGGGGCTAGGTTCAAATAAGAGGTATTTAATAATAATAATAATCTCTCGAATGAGATGATTGATTCTGATTAATTACTTTTTCAATCACAAGAATTTAGAATTCATGCTAATATAATATGGGTTGCTCAACATTTTAGTGTTTTTAGTAGTTACTCTGGCTCATTCTTATGATGTCTATAAATGGCTAGATTATTCAATATCTTGCATCGAATTTTGGATTTGCGACAGGTTTGTCCTGAATCTTTTCTCTCCACCAAACATCTATATGAATTGAGATTATTCTCACCCCTGAACCTACTAGTCCATCAGGTAAGCATCTCACACAACACTACAAGGAAGAATATCCAAGAAATCTAAATTTTCTCTTGATGGTTCCTATCAGAAGTGGGTGTCATTGTTGCAGATATTCCTGAAGGTTAGCATTTTGAAGAATGATTTTGCAAAGTCAACTTCTTTTATTTTGATTTTTGATGTAGTAATCTTATTTTATTTTACTTCATGCGTCAAAATGAAATTGCAACTAATGCAGTATTTTAATGAGAATATTGATTTTTGTTGGAAAATGAATTCAGTTGCAACTAATGCAAAGAATATTGATTTTTGTTGGAAAATTAATTCAACTGCGACTAATGCAGAGAATGGTGATTTTTGTTGGAAAATGGATCCAATTGCAACTAATGTAGAGAATATTGATTTTTGTGGGGAAATGAATTCAACAATATTATTAAGAATGGTATGAAAAATAATGTACATAGTACATATAAATATGCACTATATACAATAGGTAAACCATTGGTTCGGTTTCCTAAGTTTAAACAATAAATAACTGTCCACACAAATCCTAACTGAATAAGGGTTAACAATCTTACAACAATTTACTTCATTCACTTCATTCATTGTTTGTAATTTTCTTGTCCCTTTATGTTTTTATCGCAGAGTTGGGAACTACATTTTATCTTAACATGTTGTTCCATATACTTGCATGGGCTGGTGTTCTTCTAACTGGATTCAACAAACTCACTCTCATTGGAGTGCAGAGATTCAGGGTGCTCCAACTGATCCTTTCAACTATACTCTATGCATCTATTTCAAGGCAAAATGACAATTCATTTTTATTATGTAACCATGCACTGTGCCTTATGTGAACTCGATGTGACAAATGTTTGCTTCTTTCTAGAATCTAAACCAAGATATCTCTCATGAATCCAAACAAAAGCAACAACTTGAAGAACTTTTAATGTCACTAGAATCCATTTCCCATTAGGAATCAACAACCCCATATTGCGTCAACTTACCATAATGGATTGTTCCCTTTATGTATCATAACACATGTTTTGTGGCTTCCTAGTGACTTTGTCAGGACTAAACCATATGTTGGCTCAAAATTCTTACTGAAAACATATATTAGCTCTGGTATTAACCGTATGCATGAAAGTTCCAATCCATTGTTTATGCATTGAAGGATTTACCAAATCTGAATCCAAATTAGGATTCAAAATCATATTAGGTATCATAGGGGTAGCTAATAGTTTATAGTGCATCATCTAAAACCTCTTTATAATCTCAACTACACACTTACTTAGGTATCATAGGAGTAGCTAATGGTTTATAGTGCATTATCTGAAACCTCTTTAGAATCTCAACTACACTTACTTGGGCTTTGCCAACTTTTCCTTGCATCCTGCAATGAGCTTCTTGGGACCAAAACAAGAAGATCAGATCTATCAATCTGATAATAAAGAATGGGATATGAAGAATTTTTTAAGCCCAAATGTAACATGTACTCATCAATATTGTAATTGAAATCACAAAGTGCTTGCTTCAGCCTATAATGGGTTTTATTTAATGTGCACACATGGGTGTCTTGTCCATGCACCTAAAATCCTCTCAATTGATTAATGTATAATTCTCACAACATTGAGGAAGATTACATTTACATCCATATGATATAATTTCCAACCAAACACTGATGCCAAATATAGGATAGTCCCAACAGAAGAATGCTTGACAGGTGAGGTGTTTTGTGGTACTGCAATCTTTTGTAGCTAGAGACTTGCTTAGATGGAAAAGCTGGAGAGTCGAGACTCTACAAAGCTTGCATGGAAACGTATAGCACATATTGAGGTTCCTTGGAGGTAGATAATTTGATGATGGATGACATGCTAGGTGGTGCTATTTTAGTAACATTTATTTTATAGTAAGTGTTGCCAAGGGATATATTTTGATGTTTTGAGGTTCCTATATTTTCGGAGGATCAACTCAACTTTTTGCGACTCTATTTTCTAGAAGGGGTCAGTACTATTTTTAGTACACCTATTTTTAGGCAATTATATGGTCTTAACTAAATATCCCTTCATACAGGGAATAGTGTCAGGCTACTTTATGAAAATTAACACTAGATCTTTGTGATGGTATTGATGACCAGTTCATCAATAGGAGCCTCATTTCTCCACTCAACAATATATAGATGTATGTATGAAGCCACACAGCTTAGTAGAGATCTTAGCAGCAATCCTCAAACTTCTTCATATTTAGGATGCCAAATCTTCATAAAGAAAATTCTTAACTAATCTTACTCCCTCTTTACTCAGGGAGACCACAATCCTAAGCTTTAATTTCCATAGATGGTTCTTTAATATTTCATATGATTAGATTTCCCTCAAAGTATCCATCTGGAAATATGCTCAGCATGATATCCATTAAGTTTGAAGATAATTTATTAATGCAATTAAGCATTTCATGATTTTGGTAATGCATTTCCATAAACAACAATGTCTTTTGCTATACTTGTGGGGAGGGTTCAATAAAAAAATCCCTTTGAGACTGAAGCGATATTAGAGGTGAGCTGCTCATAAAATATTATAGACATAATCAATAATAGAAAATGCATGAGAGGATCCTATCATGGACCAGGGAATCTTCAAATATTACTATGCTATCTTTAACACAACAGTTCAATAATTTATCTAGGCTATGCTATAGTTGTACCAAAATCTGAGTATTGTAATGAGTATAAGAATTTGGTATAGTATTTTCATTTTATAAATCATATATAGCAAAACATCCTTGGACTTGTCACCATCAGACAAGTTTTAATATGAAGACTCTTAGTAAGACATATTTTTAATGAGTAATGTCATACTCATTAGAATTGTAGTATATATTATATACTTCATCTAGTGAAGGGTCTGGGTGGTTTGATTCATACATACCCTTATTTGAGTTATCACTCTTTGTTCAAAATTTAGCCATCACATCATTTAACTTATAACCATAACTTCAGCATGTTGTATTCCTTTTGATTCAGTGAAATTATGAACAATCTCAGTAGAATATATTCCGACCTCTTGTAGCATTTCGATAACATAACCTCAGATATCATGTTGTAACTTAGTATGACACATATTACTGTAATTAAATCACCTATAAATTTAGTAATATGTAGAGTAACTCTTTGACTTCTTTTAAACCTCATCATCTAACAACCAGTGTAGACCGATCTTCCCTAACCTATTTATTTCAAATCTGGATTAGGAAGCCTTAGAATGGTGCCATAACATGTCTCCTTAGATCACACAGAGATATTATTTGGATATGAGTCCTAGTTATTCTTGTATAGGCTACACACGACTCCTTAACAAAAATCTAGATATGGATGTAATAAGCAATATTCTTCAATAAACAAATGTACCTGATAATAGAGGAGGGTCTAGAAATTCTAATATGCTCTTCTAGGACATATTTACTAAGACACAAAATCCCTCTCTTTTTTGAGGCTTGATCAAACCAAGGCACCAACTCCCTCTTGGTCAGATGATCCTTCTTACTGCATAAGATATGGAAATGTAAACAGGATTTTGGTCTCCATATCTTATGTTATAATCCTTATTACATCATAAGATATGGAATTGTAAAGACGATCTTGGTCTCTATATCTTAGATCTGCTCTATATAAACAAAAATTATAGGTTTATACCAACTAAGTTCCATGTGCAATAGGTTGTAATAGAATTTTTCTCATTGTATGATTTCTTATAGGGATGAATCGTCTGAGGATTCTTAAATGCATTCTCTCAGCCCTATTACCTAACCAACACATTCAAGACCTTTTCTTCAGGGAGAAATAATAATAATAGCCTATTCAACCACCCTTGATAGGTTGGCTTATTTAGAAGATAGGGATGGGATATATATATGAGACCAAGTCATAGTTGCTCGACTTTTCTACCAGTGGCATCTTCTTATAGCTATTCTTCATGAATGATCACTTCAAGAGTTTTATAACCCTTATCCAAGACACCGAATTAAAAAGGAGTTGTATTTTCTTCTATTGGGAGATCAAAAGCTGACAAAAGAGAAAAAAAATCTCATTTTCTTTAGACTGTTCCTCGAGATAGGACTTCGATTTGCTCATAAAAGTTTCATTAATCAGGGGCTTCAGTTATTTTGGAAGTAGTTTTCATCAATTTCATTTTTGGGACTTTCCATTCCTATTATTGCAATTAGCTCAGAGAGTTTTAAAGTTTGGCCCTATATGAGCCTATGGTGGAATATAGCCCCCATCTTAGAGAAGAGTATGAAGAAGTTTCAGTGGATTGTATGGAGGTGGACAAGGTTCAATGCTCGATGTAGCCTAAAAGCAGAGCCTGCAAGGTTCTTTTTGAAGTTGGGGTTGTTTCCAATCCCTACGAGGAAAAGAAACCTAACCTTAAATTAAGCGAGGAATGTGATTCATTAGCCTTTCCAGCTCAGTTTCCTAATCTTGGCGATGAGCCCAAAATCCTTCAACCCTATAATCATAAGACTAATTATCTCTCTCCCTGACCTCAATTTCTCTATTATCATACAGAAAGAGACCTAGAATTGGAAGTTATAGGACTAGCTTGTGGGGAGCATGGGGTTTTGGAATTTGAACTAGAGAGCGGATATACGAAGTCATAGAGATTGAGGAAATAGGGTCCCTGGGAGACCAAATGGGTTCTGCAGGTTTATCCATTGATTGTAGAGAAATCCACGAGGTTGAAGAAAAGAAAACAGGATCAACCAATAAATCTGAAGAAAATCCCTGCAACATTAGTGGTGCTTCCTTTAAATCGACGTTAAACATTTTTGAGAAAGAGTGGGCAATGTATGATGATGAAGATGAAGAGGAGGAGGAGAAGCCCTCTGGATGGTTGCAAATGTCATTTTCATTTGTGTTTGTTTTTCTTTCTACTTCAGTTGCCTTTTTGGGATCCAGAAGCTCCGGTCTTCTGCCACCATCTTTGTAGAACAATGCATTGTATACTGGTGATTTTTATGCCTCGATAGTGAATGTTGTTAAAGATTTACAAGTGTTTTGGAGACATGATTCTGTTAAAGATATGAATCATTCTCTTTTATAGTATTAAAGGAAAAAATTTGATGTTATTGTAGAGAATGTTAATTTCTGGGTTGATTTATCCCTGACCAAGCTAAAGGCTCTAACAAATTCTGTGATAGAAAGAATCATGGAGAACTCCTTTGAGAAAAAACATAGAAGTGGTATTTCACGAAAGGGTAATCATCTTGGCTTGGAAAATATTGTAGAAAGGCACATCAAGGACCATAGCCTTTTCTCTAATGAGAGCTTACTCGAGAAGGGGGGTAGCGTAGAGGCCACTCTGAAGGGATTTGATTAGTTTGTTGCCTCTTCAGTTCATAATGAACTGTCCACCCAAATAGCCAGTGAAAGGGAGGGAGAGTATGTTCCAGAGGGGAATACTAAGCTTGAATTTGATCTTCATAGTGCATCTGAGAACCCATCATCCTATGGAATGCAAGAAAAAGAGAATAAAGTTGGAGCACATGGACGTGGAGGCTTCATGCCATTATCTTCTCTATAAACCCTTCCTCGCTTATACATACCTTTATCCTCCTACTCTGACATACATTTTGAAAACAATAGACATGGTAGAGAAAAGGGTTTTGATGAACCTATGTTCCCATCTTCCTCATATAGAATAGACATATCTACTGCTTCTGAGGAATCTCTACCTATGGTTCATTCTTAAGAATCAGATAATATCAATGAACATGCTTCCGAAGAAGAAAACATTGCTGAGATTCCTAAAACTACCATCCTTCCTAACGATGACCAGATGTTTGTATCAGTTGTCAGTAAAGATTCAAAAGTCACTGAAGCTTTCATTCCTTTGGTTTCATAGAGAAAATCAAAAGTAAAGCAAGAATTTGAGGCATTATTATTGGACAGCCAAACACTTGAGAATGTGATTGTTGAAGATATTGTAAAAAATATATTTGATTTAATTTCTAAACTTTTCGATAGATTGAAATATAATGGATTCCTAGCTTTCCATTCAATGAGATATGAATTTGTCAATACAATAAATTTGTGGATACATGTATTATTAATTGAAGAGTTGAAGTTATGATTGTGGATAAGGTGGTAATTTTTTATTTTTTTGTTAGAAAGTGTTTTTAAAGCTTATACATGGCTTATTCATGCATACCAGAACACAAGGGCATTTAAAGAGGTTGCAATTATTCATCATCCACATGTATGGGAATATGCCTCTGTTTTTATTACATCATCACTTGTCCTTCAAGTTGTTTCTTATGCTTTGTATATCCTTGAAGTTGAGTTAATATTGAAGCATTCCACATGAATGTTGAAATTTAGTGGCAGATGGAAATATTTCTTCCATATCTGCAATTTAGTATCCTTTTGCAAATTATCATTATTGTCATAAATAACACTCCATGTTTATTGTTAAACATGCAATGTCTTTTGAACTTTGCAATGCCTAATGAAGAACTTTGCAGTGCCTATGTTCCCATGAATCATCCATATATTGGTGACATTTTCCTTGTTAACTCCAAATATAATATTCGACCAAACTTATTTGTTTCTGAAATCATAGGTTGGTAGTCATGCATTTTTCTTTGATTACTATTATTATTTATGGTGTATAGGTTTCCATGATATATTTCATTCTTTTTGGGATTTTGTTTCATAGATCTAGGGATGATACTTTAAGCTCCTCTTTTCACTTTCCAAAACATGTTCTTTCCATTCTATTTTGTGCTATAGTTTGCAATAAAATTAGTTATCCATCCTTACTTCATTGGAGGCATGTGTTGTGACTTCATATCCCAACTTCATTAGAGAGCTACATTGTGACTTCATATATTGTACATTTTTAGTAGTGGTAAGTAATCATAGGAGGAAGGAGAAAGTTATTAATGTACAATGGAATCAATTATTATGAGCATCACATAGATAACCACCACAAACCAAGAGGGTCCACAAGGCATGACACCAAAACCACTTAGTGATGTTAATGGTAGAGTGGAGGATGCTATATGACTAGGGACCTGCACTCCAAAGGAATGGAATCCCAAGATGGGAATGTGCCACTTTGGTAATGAGACTTGAAACTATTACAAACCCCATATATATAGTCATTATTATTATCTTTTCAAAGGAAAATATCATGCAAATCCAAGGGATGCTTCCCCACATTCGTCGATGATATCCCTTGTAAATCGATTGACATACACTTGTTTGTTTAACCTAGGGGGATTTGATTTGGAGCTTTAGAAGCAAATGAGTAACTGTTGGAATGGCCCATTTTAGGAATTTTGAGCATTTTCAAGGGAGTAGAGGCACAATGCTTTATCTTTCTTTGTTTTAGCACAATCATGTGATTGCTTGTGGTTTGGATTCAGTAGGCATGTGTGTTTGGGTCATGATCTTGATTTAGGACCACATGATCTAGGTGGCTCCAGAGACACACATAAGACAAAGAGGGCTTATGGAAGCTCAAAAATCAAAGTGATCAGAATCCTTTTGAGTTAGGAACAGAGAGTAGATCTCGTTGTCCCGATCGGAGCAGTGTGAATGGTTCATCAATCCCAGCTCATATGAGGGAGAATGAGGCAGTCAAAGTTTTCGTTGACTTTTGTTGACTGGGAAGGTTTAATGGAGACACAACTTAGAAGTTTTTCGGCAGACGGAATCCAGCCAATTCTGACCAGATTCCAGGTGAATTTGTGGCATGTTTAATTTAACTCCTTCGGTCAAATTTTGGAATTTTCGAAATAGCCTTATTATTATTAAAAAAATTAAAAATATATATATGAAGGAGGTGGTGGGCCACCACCCCCACCACCCCACGCCTCTCCATAAGAACATACATTAATCATTTTAATGAGTAGGTCAGCGGGTATTGAGCCTGTGCCAGGCACATGGGCTATCCTGCCACCATGCGGCGGCCCCATGTACCACCCATGTACAAACACACCATATCATACCCCACTTAAACAACAACCATTTAATACAAAAAAATTAACGCACTAACCTTTTGTTGCGGAGGTTACAGGGGTGAGCCACCTAATGCAGACCCGACCCCCCAAAACAAAATACATGTGAGTTTTGAAAACTAAAAGGGTGTGCAAATGGAGGGGTCGGGGTTTGACTGCCCGACCTCCTCAATATAATTCAAGCCTTATACCAATCCGGCGAACCATCTTTTTTGTAAATTCCACTAACCAAAAACTTATATAAACCTTCATTTTCCTAGTGTACCAAACTAGGGAGGACCAAGAGCATGCATGGAAATCGAGGCGATAATTTGTATTAATTTATTAAAGGTGGAATCATGATTGGGCAAAATTTTCAGGGGGTGAAATTTTTGCATTGTCCAAAATGGACAAATTTTATGTCAATCTTACAACTCTCAGCGACACAAACCCGATGGCATAATCAGTTTCCTCATCTGAGCAACAACTTTACAATGAACTCAAAAGAGGGAATCCTTAAGGAATCTAGGGGAAATATTAAAGATTCCTTGAACCCCAGATTTACACTTTCTCAGAATTTAGAAATTTGACAGTCAATTTTGCACTATTCGATGCCACAAATATGATGGTGCATTCAGATTTCTCATTTGCTAATTTCATTTTTTGGCCACTTTCCAAAGTGGAGTGCAGATGTTAGCATTCATGTGCAAGAGACCATTTCAATGAGATTTGATGCTGCAAGATTGACGATATGACCAGCTTCGGCAGTTTGATATCCTTTTCTTCATATGACCCTTGCATGTGAGGTATATGCAGTGTGTTCATGTACTTATTTTTGCTATGCATTGTACTGCACATATCCTTGTTTGATGTCTGATGTGGGATCTTGTTTCTTACTTTTTTTTCATGATTCCTGCTGGATGTGATGCGAAAACATTTGTGGGATGTAATTGTTGTAATGATTCATCATGTTTGGATTGAGATCCCTTTTTCGTTATGTTGATGGGATACTCATGTGTCACCATGTATGATTTCATTGAAATCCCTTTATGCCCTGTTGGTGGGATGTTCATTATCATCATGCGTGAGTTTATTTCATACTGATAGGAGTCCTTTTTTGAATGAGAGTTCCTGCAGTGGAATATCTCTTGGAGCCACTCCTGTGTGAGGGAATCTTCCTTGTATGGTAGCGACATCACATCTTATGTACATCATCACTATTGACAACACTTAATGCAGCAACTTACACCATCTTGACATTGAGGCCCGGAGCTATAGTCTCTCCTAAACGAACTCTGTTATCAATGTCTTATTATTTTATGTTGTTGATGTATGTCATGTTCCTCTTCTTCACAAGATGCAGATGTATTCATTTATGTTCTTTTAAAAATGCAATTTAACACATCACGAAAGTAAAAGGTCATGGAAGGGTCATTTGTTACACCCAGACTCGGATCACCACATGATACATTTTTTTTGTTTTGTATGCCCCTATTCTTAGCTTTGAGCAACAATAGTTGTGTAGCTTGATGGCATCTTATTTGTTGACAACAAAATGCATCTTTAGGGAGCACCTGACCATGTTTGAGTGCGAAGGAGACAAGTGTGGGGGAGGGGTTTTATACATGGAATTTATATATTATACATATGTAGCAGTGGTATACCCTTGTCTATAATTTCTCTTTTTTCTTTGAAAAATAGCATGATAATGATTTGCAAGGTCACTAATGGGGACAATGATATGTTGGTTCATTTTATTATGAGATATGATTTATGTGCTTCCTTCAATTCTCTGCAAAATGGAATGTCTTGAAGATTGGATTGTTTTCCTTATGAAGTCTCTATGTTCATGTGGGAATTTATTGTGGATCATCTTTGTTGTTTAGATGTAGATTTGTTTTTCTAGGTTCTTCTCTGAGTCCCTCAAGTCTCAATTATGGCTCGATGAAGCCTATTCCTAATAATGCAATGAGAAACCTATATTTGTTTGGTAGATTATTAATTTGCTTATAATTTCTTACAAATTTGTGGAAAAGGCATTTTCTTTGAGGATCTGGTGAGTTACCAAGTATGTAGTGTGACCGAAGTGGACTAGGCTTGTGCAGGGGCCTAGTCAGCCTGGGAGGAAATGGAGTGGGCCAAAGAGATAGGGAAAAAAATGGCTTAAGTTGAAGATTGACTTTGAAAATCCTTTGATCGAGTTGGTCATTCTTTCATCTTTAAGATACATTGATGTGCTTAGGTTATGATTCATAGTGTGTCAATATACTTAGTGTTATTTTCATCAATTAATTGGCCTTTGTTTTGTCATAAAGCCTTATCCCTACGGATAATTTTACATTAGTTGATTCAATAGGGCCATCCTTTGGTGCCTTATGGATGAGGTAAAATTATTCCCGACATAAAACTTCAATGTGTTAACAAGAAAAAATAGGGAAGTATATATATACCAACATAGGAGCCGAAATGACACATATCAGAACTAGGAACAGACATATGCCACCACAAAATTTCCTTACCTTACTTTGCTTTTCACCTAGTTGATGCTCTACTCTAGAAAGAGTTATATTACACTTGACCAGATGCAGACTTGCAAAGATATCTTCCAACTGAATATCATACACAATGTCATTGTGTCATGTTTAAAGAGTAATACATCAATGTTTTGCATGATTTTTCATGAATCAATGATATGACAAATGTATAACGTATAGACATTTTCATGACTATTACGAAAGTTTTTAAGGAAAGTCTTTTCATCTTTTAGAAATAGGAAAATGTTATCTTTGCAAGAAAAGGTTGTCACGTCCCATTTTTGCTAAAAAATTCTTTTGTGACCAGATGAAAGACCTAGTTACCTTGATGGCCCATGTAGAGAATTAAATATAAGAAACCCAATTATGATTCTAAAATAGCAAATTTGTCATTTTATTTCAATGGATGTTTTTTCTACTTTCCCACAGATAAAGCAAACCATGGAAACCAAAACGTCCTCATCTTAGAGAAAAGTGGCTTATCTAAAGGCCTTTCATCAAACTTATTTGTCATGGAAGCTTTCATGCTCAACAACTGACCCAATGATGTTATTGGCATGAAAAGAATATTTTCTTGCTCATTTATATTGTCTAGATCATTTGGATCAGAATATACATGGTTTTTCCAATTACTGACTCCATTATGTGGTGCACCATATCTCTTCACCACATGGCTAAATCACCAACTTTTCTATGTTGCCCATTTCGTGTTCTCCATTTTCTAAGTTGATCCTCAAATAACAATTTAGCTACATTTTCCCTCTTTTCCTTCTGTGAGGAAACTTGAAGAGCCTCCCTCCTTGCTATTATCTCTTTATTTTCTTCTTCAAATCTCTTCAATATTTCCTATTCACTAACCTTAGATACATCTATTTGGGCTACAATAGTTGCCACCACTTGTCAGCAAGTTCGTCACCTTCACGTGCCTGATTGACCACTACAAAGTACTCATTAAATGAAAGTGTAACTAATAGAGTCCTTGTTATAGACATTTTTGGCCACTTCAACCCAAATCACAAATGTCCATAAACTGAGGGTGCTTAAGTCCCTAAAAGAGTTGCTTCACTGCCTAAAGGAACAAGGTCAACTGATTACATCATCTCCCAAAAGTTCTCCACTGAAACCTGCTCATAAATGGTCAAAGCTGGACCATACTGAAAGCTCCATGCAGAGGGTGCGATGCATATCACCTTCCTAATGTACAGGGTGTGATGCATACTATTTTTCTCCTCTGTATGGTGCGATGGTCGGCAATGGACAAATGGCAGGGACCAAAATGCGAGGTGGAAGATCATGGAATCTTCCAGAAGCTTCCCCTCTAACACTTGCCATTCCATTTTCAACCAGGGATGAGTAAGAGATCTTCATTCTCCAAGTGGAAGCAGGAACTATCCAAGAAATGACACTAATCAAGATCCTAAAAGATGACTCACCTCTCTATAATCATCTATATATGGATCCCTCATCACAGAGATCCAGAGGCTGGAATTTTGTAACTTATAGAGAAGTTTTATTGGTATTATGGTGTACATTCACAATGTTGGGTGATTTTGCTTTGCTTCAGGTGAAGAAGGGATTCTTAGCTGGAGGATGATGTTGGATCAGAGCTACTCATGGTTGTAATCCTCTTGCTACTTTTTATCTGAATAAAGCTATTCTTATTTCCTTCCATATTCTTGTGTATTTGTTTATATATGCTTGTATATGGTTAATGCACATCTGATCATGCATTATTTATGAACTTAGATCCTTGTTTCTTGTATAGTAGTATGTTGTTTTGATTCTACAGGTCCTTTTCAAGCTGAGCAGACAAAGAGCAAGTGGCAAAATTCTATCAAGAAGGAGAGGAAATTGAGCGCAAGACTCAGGTTGGCCCTCTTGGTTCTCCTCTCATCTATTTTCATAAAAGGAATCAATAATAGACTTTGATTGTTTACTTCTAAGATAGTCACCCATATTAGTGGGAATAACAGAATCTGTATGGACACTTTTCCCGTATAACAAAATGGAGACTCTGCTGGGGAACGACTAGATTACTTGTTAGCCTATCTATCCTTGTTTCTTTTATAAACATATAGACGGAGCCTGAGGTCAAGCCAACTAGCCTTCAAACTGCATTTGTCATACAAATGCAAAGTAGATCAATGCTGCTTCAATCAATCTCTGGGTTTTTGTTTATAAATTAAACAATAGATTTTCGAGCAATCTAATTGCCCTGAGTGGTGGCTTTAGTAACCTCTTAAATCACCCTTGTGTTTTTACATACATTGATTTGTACTTATTCAGCTTAAACACATGAACTAAACTGCAAATCGTGAGTGAAATCTCATTCAAAGTCTCGCACTGTAACCATCGTACCCTGCCTTCAAGGTAGCCTGTATGCATTGCACTTCTCGAATGGAGCAGGTGCACTACATACTAAGTTCACTGTCTAACAGGTGTGATGGTCAGGGAGGACTGATTTTACCCTCTCACTGTGGATTTTTCTCACTGTTTTCAATCTTATTCAAAAGTTTTTGTTGTCTGTAATCAGTGTGCTTCTGTGAATACCCCCTTCTCTAGCATTATTCCACCTCCTTAGTGCAAAGAACTCTAAACATTTTTTATGTATTGTGCGTCATTTTAGTTCTCTTTTGCAAAAAGTAACATAATTGAACTGTCATCTCTAGATCTGAAAGTGTTGTAGCTATCGTTTTCAGTTTTAGAAAGCAATCCGATTGTCTTGGATAGTTGATTATACAGTTATTATTGCATAAGATTTGATTTACTAGTTTTAAAGTGTCGAAAAGCAATTTCCATTTCAAAATCTCAAAGTGTCTCTCTTGCTTTCACTTCATTTTGAAAAAGAATTTTGTTGAGTACATTCACTTTAAAAGTAATTCAGTTTTGGACATAGCTTTCTTACATCATTTACACATTAAGAGAGCTGAAAACCAATACACGCATGTGCATTTGCATCTTGAATGCTTGGCTTGATTTAGGACTGTGCATATTAGTGTGTGCTTTGTGCTCTGTGAAGAAAAGATGTTTGACTTTCTTCTCCTTAGTAGCTAGGATTTTCATTACTGAAAGAAGATAAAATGTTTGTTTATCATCTTAGACTCCATTTAGGAATTATACATATATCACGTGGTGAACCTGAAAGGCAAAATGCTAAGCAAGATCAACTTAAAATAAATTTCAATGAATCTAACAAAACTTTGGAACTTAACGCAGCATCTGGAGGTCTAGGTTAGAGACATATTCCGACATCGTAAAGCCTCGTAACTATTTCTTTCAATGCTGGTTGGGTGATTCCTCCAATCTAAGATAGCATGTGCCAGTACGGACTTGTGCTCACATGTACTATCGCGTATATATTGGGAGACCACAATAGGTTGCATCCTTTATCCTTAGGAAGCCGTGTCTGCCGCCCTATCGATCATAATGCACCGAACACATCATTCGCGAAGACTGACTCTCATACCGTAACACGTGTTTTTCAGTTTTACGATTGGTTTGGTAATCCTCTCTACCTAGATCTCCTGAGAAGTCCATTTTTCTCCTTTTCAGACTCCTTAAAGCAAAAGGTCCTTTGAGTACTTGTCACTTCAAGCTCAATAAAAATTGAAGGTGACTAGAGTCATCTTTTGTCTTTTATTGACTCATTAAAATTGAAAAAACAAGTTGTGTCTAAGCATCTAAAAAAATTATTTTAATCAGAATAACGTCACCAATTCCCCCGTTGATCTTCAGGTTGAGAAAATGGAGTCTACCAACCAAAGATTTCCCTGTGAAGGAAATCCTAGTCCCTTCCTATCTTGGGGATATGTTGGTCCACCCCATATGGCCACTTTGTCACTTCCAGGAT